>BMAU01003834.1:0-168534 GCA_019973935.1 Trichonephila clavipes
GAAAGGTGTGGAGGCGATACACGAATATGTAAAAAGGATTATAATTAGAAAAATATTTTTATCAGTTTCATCAATCTTTAAAATGAGGTTTAACATTATTAGATCAGCTTTTTAGAGGCTATATTCGAAGTTTTAGATCAGAAATAAACTATATTGACCCAGACTCTTTACATACTGCTGCAAGGAATTTAATTTATCAATTAATTAATGATTCAGTGTCATTAAGGTTACGATTAATTATATGCTTAAGTGTTATTTTTACACGTAAAGTTGAGAATGAAGAAGTAACGCAAAAATTTTATTTCTGCTCACATGCAGAACGTATACTTTCGCGTTATCAAATATTTAAAGCAATCGATAATGCTTTTTAAAAAAAAATAAAACTAGACGTAGAAAATTTTATACAAAACGGAAGTGGATGGACTATAAAAATATCCAACATATTGATGTTCATCTCGGTAATTACAGAGGAAATCGAGGTGGTTGCGCAAAATGTTATTTTTACCTGATAAGTTAAGAAATAAAAGCACTTTTAGGCATAAAATGCACTCCAGAATCGATATTTCCTATACTGCATTGCTGCAGCGCTATATCCATCAAAACTAATTCTAATTTACCTCAAAAATACAATCAATATTTGTAATCGCTTAATATGACTTTTTAAATTTCCCTGTAGAAGTAAGTCAAATAAAAAAAATTCGAAAAAATCCAATCACTTACATATTAATGTATATAGTTTCAATGAAGATGTTTTTCCGATTTACACAAGTAAAAACATACACAAAAAAACAATAAACTTATTATTGTATAAACAACATTATTTTTTGATTAAAAATTTTAATAGTCTTTTAACCAAAGAAAGGAATTCACAAGTATTGTGAAAACTGTTTGTGTGGTTTTCAAAGAGAATCTACATTATCTGCACACAAAACCTTGTGTCTTAAAAATAGCGCACAAAGGGTAACCATGCCTACAATCTATGATAGTAAAATACAATTTACTAACTTTTCAAAATCTTTTTATCATCCGTTCGTAGTTTTTTTACAGATTTTGAATGTATGTTATCACCACTTTCAAATACTTTACACAGCACAAGTCTTACAATTCCACTCGAAAAACACATTCCATATAGTTATAGTATGATATGTTTAGATATTGAAAATAAAATAATTTTTAAAAGGTTTTATTATGGTGAAACCGCCGTTGAAAACTTTCTTTATCATTTAAAAAAAACTTTGTAGTGATTTAATAGAAAAAATGCATAATATAAAAACCTATTGTTTCTACTACTAGATTATTAAAAGACAGATGTCACATTTGTGATCAGGTACTTAAAAAAGAAAACCGATATAATAGTTCGAGATCATTGCCACTTCACGGGGGATATTTAGAGGTTTTGCCCACAATGCCAATTTACAATATCAAAAAAATATTTCATTCCCGTAATAATCCATAATCTTAGAGGATATGATAGTCATTTGATATTAAAAACAATTAAGTGAAAAATATACAAATTCAATTCGCATAATTCCAGTTAATTCCAATAAATTTACATGTTTTCAATTAGATGAAATTAAATTTCTTGATAGTTATCAATTTCTAAACACTTCTTTATCTACACTAGTTGAAAATTTACAAAATCAAATCATCATTTTCCAATTTTTAAGCAATTTTATTCAAATGAAAAAAACAAATTTTTACTGAAGAGAAAAGGCGTTTTCCTTATTCTTACTTTTCTAATCCTGAAATCTTAAACGAAACATGTTTACCACCTAAAGCTGCATTTTTTAACAATTTATCAAGTACTCCTGTTAAGGATGAAGATTATGACTTTTTGCTTTATTGGTGTTTCGAACGTTAAATGTAAAATTTGCAGACTATTTACAACTTTATCAGCAATTAGATGTAATTTTACTTGCAGAAGTTTTCACTTCCTTTCGTCAAAAGTGCTTACAATTTTTACAAACTTGACCCATGTCATTTTATAACAGCAGCTGATCTAACTTGGAACGCAGGACTTAAATATACAAAAGTAGAATTAGAATTGTTTAGTGATATAAATATGTATCTTTGGATCGAAAATAGTATAAGAGGAGGCATTTGTTTTGTAGGTAAACGGTATGCTTTATGCAAATAATCCTTTTATTCCCGGATTTAACAAACACGAAGAAGGAAGCTATATTATTGCTGTTGATGCAAATAATTTATATGGATATGCGATGTCACAACCTCTTCCCATTGGACATTTTCTGGTTAACCAAAGATGAAGTAAGAAATTTGGATGTCTTTACATTGTCATCTACAGATACCGTAGGATATTTTTAGAGGTAGACATATTATACCCTGCTTCCTTGCACGACCTTCATGATTTCCCGCTAGCGGCTGACCATTTAACAATTACATATGATATGCTTTCTCCATATCAAAAAAAAATTAATAGAAGAAGGGGATATACATTTTCCCCACAAAACCGAAAACTTACACCAAGCTTTACCTTTAAAACTAATTTTTTGTTGTTCATTACCTAAACCTAAAATTTTACGTGCAAAAGGATTAATCGTTAAGAAGATTCATCGTGTATTAGGATTTAAACAAGAGAATTGGCTCGAATCGTATGTGCGGTTTAATAATGAAAAAAAAGAATGTCTACAAGAAATAAATTTGAAAAAGATCTTTTTAAACTAATGAATAATGCATGGTTTGAAAGAGCTTACAAAATCCCCTAAAACAATTAATATTGAGGGGAGCATTTAATTTAAATCAATGTAAAAAAGACTTTCAAGTCCATTACTAGAGTACTTTGAAATTGTTAATGAAAATTTTGTAATATTTAAATTAATGAAAAAAAAATTACATTTAGACAAACCAATTTATATCGGGTTTACAACTTTTAGAACTTTCCAAACTTCGAATGTATGAATTGTATTATAACTATTTTAAACAATATTATGGCACAAAATGCACCTTACTTTACACAGACACCGATAGTTTTGTATTTAGAAATTAAAGCACCTAGTGTTTATACTAATATTAAAAAAAAAAACTTTTCTGATATAATGGACTATAGTAACTACCTAAAGACCATGATTTGTTTAATGTAAGCAATGAGGGTCGCTTAGGGGCTCTAAAAAATGAAACATGTGAACCCATAAAAAATTTATAGGATTAAAATGTAAAATGTACTGCATGGTATTCGGTAACAATTCCAAAAAAACAGCTAAAGGTATAAAAAAATCCTGCGTTGAAAATTTTGATGCTGAGTTATATAAATCTGTTTTAAGTGAAAGACTATTTTTACGACATAAGCAAAATATCTTAGTTACCAAAAATCATGATATCAAAACAGTAGCTCAAAATAAAATTGGGCTCACACCATTTTATGATAAAAAATATATGTTAGATGATGGGATTAATTGTTATCCCTTTGGACATTATGCAATTGATGAAACTGATGAAGAACATTTTTTAATATAATCCTATTGGTATAATGTACTTATTATGTTTTCCTGAATGTGTCTCCATGTAAAGCACAAGAATACTTTGCACGGTGTTTATAATGTACTTATTTTGTTTTCCTGAATGTGTCTCCATGTAAAACACAGGAATACTTTGCACAATGTTTATAATGTACTTATTTTGTTTTCCTGAATGTGTCTCCATGTAAAGCACAAGAATACTTTGCACGGTGTTTATAATGTACTTATTTTGTTTTCCTGAATGTGTCTCCATGTAAAACACAGGAATCCTTTGCACGGTGTTGGTATAATGTACTTATTATGTTTTCCTGAATGTGTCTCCATGTAAAGCACAAGAATACTTTTGCACGGTGTTTATAATGTACTTATTTTGTTTTCCTGAATGTGTCTCCATGTAAAACACAGGGAATACTTTGCACAGTGTTGGTATAATGTACTTATTATGTTTTCCTGAATGTGTCTCCATGTAAAGCACAAGAATACTTTGCACGGTGTTTATAATGTACTTATTTTGTTTTCCTGAATGCGTATTCATGTAAAAACACAGGAATACTTTGCACGGTGTTGGTATAATGTACTTATTATGTTTTTCCTGAATGTGTCTCCATGTAAAGCACAAGAATACTTTGCACGGTGTTTATAATGTACTTATTTTGTTTTCCTGAATGTGTCTCCATGTAAAAACACAGGAATACTTTGCACGGTGTTGGTATAATGTACTTATTATGTTTTCCTGAATGTGTCTCCATGTAAAAGCACAAGAATACTTTTGCACGGTGTTTATAATGTACTTATTTTGTTTTCCTGAATGTGTCTCCATGTAAAACACAGGAATCCTTTGCACGGTGTTTACAATGTACTTTGTGTCTTCATGTAATTATATTTTAAATAAAAAATTTTTAGCACGCTTGTTCCTTTTTTTTTTTTTTTTTTTTTTTGCATTTTTTCCAAATTTTATCATACATCGTAACAAAGTCAACTTTTTACTATCGTAATGATAAAATATTTTCTCTTCTTCTATTGAAGCTTCTAATCGACAAAGTGAAAATATTCGCGAAATTATACAGGACCCATCATTTCCAACTACTCATCTAAACACTAAAAAATATCCATTGTTAGAAATTACACCGTACCGTAAATTTTTACGCACCAATCAATCTGAAATTTTGAAATACGGACTAAAGATGCTTGACGATTTTTTAATTCTTAAGAGGACTTGGTACCCTTTGAGCTATTTTCTTTCTTAATGTATTTAAAAATTATATTTTAACATTCTATATAGTGTTTCTATACCAGAAAATGATACGAGAAGAAATTTTTCACATATTATTCACACAATTTTAAAAATTAAAATTTTTTGAAGGAAATTTCGAAAATTTTAAAACCCTACTCCTTCTGTAATTAATAATTTTTTAACCTGAAATGTTTTTGTAATATTCTTATGGATGTTATAAACAATTTTAGGGATCGATTTTACAATAACTTAATTCGTTTTTGAGAGAAAAAAAATGTTGACATATACATGCTAAAAATCAACGGTAAAGCTAATATCTCTTACATTTTAATTTTTTTTAAAAAAAAATATTCAGTTTACAGCAAAATGGATCCTTAATTTTGTTAAATACTTTATACACAACACACAGCAAAAAATGGAAGTGATTGGTAAATAGTTGTGGAAGGAGTGCCATTTTGAATGCACTAATGTTTCGAAAAACACAAACTGAGAAAAACCACAAAGAAAATAATTATTAAAGATTATAATTCTGAAAAAAAATTATAATAATCTTAAATAAACTTAATATACAACTTTAAGATATTAGTTGTATGTTTTTCTTAAAAATAATTGCATTTTCGTATTTTTTCAACCCATACATTTTTATAAATGATCCATTTTAAGAAGGTATTAATTGCACACACACACAAGAAAATTCAAGAAAAATGTTAAAAAAATTTTTTTTCCTTTCACGACAGAAAGTTTAGTTTTTTTCTTCACATAGAATTGAAGTATTACATTTGTAGGAAAAACATATCAGGAATAAGATCTGAAATTATGAAATTATTAATATAAAATGCCCTAATTCAAAAATTTTACATGCACACATTTCACAAAGAATAAAAATTACATTATTGTATTGCCTCGAAAATATTTTGCTTTCTATATTACACATTCTTTTTTTATGGTTATTATTTCTCTTTATAAAATAGATTTTTTTTTATCGTAACGCTTTTTTTTTTAGCTTTTTTTTTTCTGAAAAGGGGGCGCAGCCGAATTGCCTAATTGGTTTTCAAATCAAGTTTTCTTCAACTTCTAACTTTCCGACTTGCACAAATGATATATCAATCCAAAGATAATAATGCAAAGAATAAGATTAAATAATGAAAAAACGATAGGTCGATCATTTTCGGATACAAAGTCCCCTTAACTCTGAAGAGTTCTTTTTCGACTTTATGCAGAGAAGAGAACACTGAGCCACTAACATCCTGCTGAATCAGATATGTTTTCATCATTTTCAAATAATGTGAAGCGTTAGAAAATGTAATACATTTAACATTAGTTCCATTATGAATTTCTGCATCAGAATATCGCTATTCATTGGTTCCAATCAATCCACAATATCCTCAACTTCACTTGCACAGCAAGTCAGCCCGTTATCAAATGTAGCATAATAAATCTAAAAATATCCCCTGCGTTGTGGAGAGGGATGAGATAAAAAAAAGGAATTTAATGTCTTACTTAAAACTCACGTGATAGCCTACACTTAGGACTCATCTTCATCTGTAAAGTCTAATAATGGTCTACACCAGGGATGTCGAACTCAAAGGCAAACTTGAGCCAAACAAACAAGGTTTAACTTTAGGTGGACCGAAAAAAAAATCAATATTCATAGAAAAGTAGTTTATCTCGAATAATACATTATAATAAACATGTATAAAAGAACAAGGAAATTTAATGTTTACGTCCTTATACTTGAAATCTCTTTTCTGTTTCTATCATTCCTGTTTAAGGAGAATTTTTTAAAAATTTTATTACTAGCTTTGTGACGGCTCTATCCGCGATCTTTCAACTAATCCTCTTGGGAAATCTTTGGGCTATCAATTCGCGTTATTCACAACCAACCCTTCGGAAGAAGAAAATCGTTATATTCAAATTAACTTACTATATATAGTCGAATTTTTCTTGCTAGAATAGAGAGGAGGAGAAGAGGTTAACCCGATTCAGGTGAGATTGTTACTGACAGGTATCGTATTTGAATTATTGTGATGAAAGGCTTATTAGGGGGAAGTTTTAAAGTGACGATTGTTTACTGAGATTAAATTGGATGATAGATTAGATCCTTTATAAAGTATGGATCGAGTTTGATAGTCTCCTAATCTTTCGTGTATTACCGCCGTTGTTCCACTTTCGCGGTTAGCTCTAATACATTGTCATATACTATTTTTACCTGAATGTGTGTCGTTTTACTGTGTGATAAATAAATAGATTGATTGGATTATGGCGAGTGTTTCTTTCCTACCTCCCACATATCTAGGTACCCAAGAGAGGGGGGTTAACACCTCCCAGCTTTTACCCTTGGCTTCGTTCGCGTTGATGTCTCTAAATAACTGCTAGTCATAATTATTATCATTAGAAAGTAAATAAAATAATATGATAATTTTTTATAGCTTCAATGTGAGCATCATTAAAATTTAGAAGTTCTAAAATTGATTTTAGTTTAAGAAACTGAAAAAATATTTCATTATAATAATTAACAACAAAAAAATTCAATAACTTAAACTATTAATATTTTTAAAAAATTGAAAGTATCTACGTTGAATATATAAATACTCTTTAAAAGAGCTCAAAACAAAATATTATTCTAAGATGTCACTGTATACCATATTATATGCTCTTCCGCCAGGTGAAAATATGTGAAGATTTCGTGCATTGAACACACGCGAACTGGTTACATAGACAATGGGAAAAGCATGGCTATTCCAAATGTACCCCTGTTACCTGCAATGTTTGCCCTTTAGCTTTGATAATAGTAACAGAAAAACTTAGTTTGATAGGAAATTGATCTCGCACATGAGCTTGAGCTTTTAATACAGGCTCTGATTTCATCTGCCGGTGTAATCCTCTGGATAACTGGTTTGTCGGAAATCACCAGCCAATAAAACTACCATAATATCTGGACTATCTCGTAAATCCTGAAGAGTCCGATTTAATGCTTCTATAGGTTTTTTTTTTTTGTGAGACATCATACTTTCATCCCACCAGGGCCGGCTCTAACAGTTTTGCCGCCCCGGACAAAAATGGAAAATGCCCCGCCCTTCTCTATCTCCCCCTCTCTCTATATATATATTATGTTAAGTCTTAAAAAATTCAAAATAGTTCGAAATTAAGGACATAATTACTTTTATTATTTCACTCGAAAGAAATGAAAAAGAATTCGTCTATTTAAGCAGTCCAATTTCTTCGAAAAATAGTCTACTAATGGTGGGGATCGCAATCGTTTTAGTTTATAATAACTACACTCAGGACTAAAATAATACATCTCCTGTGGCTCTCTATCTACCCATAACTCTTATTACCCTTTTCTCCTTTTGGATAGCTGAAACCGCGGACATCGTAAGAGTGAAAAGTGTGTCAGTTGTGACCTCACTCCTTGATTGGGAGAAAGTTACAGTTACTAGTTAAAGATGTGTAAACATATTAAATTTTATGCTTTAACATATACTCCCACCTCAAACCCTTCAAGTTTCAACGTAAAAGAAAACTGTCATTAAATTTTTGGAGTAAAAAATTACATAAGTTAAATGAAACGCCAAATTCACTCCCAATAAGATTTCAGAAAATATATCAAATTTATTGTAACAGAAAAAAATATATTTTTCAAATTTGATCCAAATGCCGCCCTTAAGATTTGACACCCCGGGCAGGGGTAGGGTTTGTCCGGCCCTAGAGTCACTCCTCATCCCTCACTAAAAGCTTAGATTGTCGAAGCATCCTGCCTCGAAAGTTATTTTTGCTGAAACTGCAGATGCGTGAATCTTCAGGTGCAAGATTTAACGGTAATTTTAAAACGGAATGGGCAGTACGACCACCGGTCACTATTGTCTTGGCTGTACCGGATGAAGCCCCAGCAATGCCATCTTCTGTTTTTTTCTGACTACATTAAAAATAAGTTTAGCAAAAACGTTTTTCCGGTTCCTCCAGGGGCGTCGAGAAAAAAACTGCACTACTTTCGGATTCTATTTTACGCATAACTTGATGGAAAGCAAGACTAGTCTGGAGTTAATTGAGGGATTAATTCTGTTACTTGATGTTGCACTGCTATGAAATCGTAGCCTATATATATATATATATATATATATATATATAATTCCCGAGCAATTTCATTATCTTAGTCATTTCGGTCGACTCGTCGTGAACTAATCATTTCAAAATTATGTAGTTTCTTCCCAATCATCGTGAAAACCTTATTTTCAATTACAGTAAGACCCCGCTTAACGCTCTTTTATTTGAATTGTGGGATTCCCAGAAATTAGACGCATCGGTAGGCTTTCCGATATCCGAAGCAGTTTATCTGTGTTTCTTCTTTTCAGCGGTGTTATACGAACGTATTTTAATCGTTTCAAACATTTGTTGTCGTTATTGTAAGTATTAGTTTATATAATATAACGATTGCTGTAGTGACAAATATTATGATTTTTAGTTTTTATCATGGGTGATAATAAAAAACACGAAAATAAAGCAGCAAGATTTGGCAAAGTTTGGCAGGAGTTCAAAGGCAAGATGGGGAGTTATGGATGCCTTATCCACTTACCAACAACTTCTTACAGAGCGCAAAAGGAAAACGCAAATTACATTAGATGCCTTCTTGATAGAAAGGCAGAAAATTGGAATTACAGAAGATACTATATGATCTGAAATGTAAACATACTGACTTAGAATTTTATTTATTTTTATATGTATATTCATTTATTATGCTTCTATATTTGTAAGAAATACATTTTTGTTTTATTGTTATAAAACACATAATTAGTAAATTTAATGGTAAAATACCTGGCCAATTTTCTACCCATCTTTCCCTACCCAAATTATTTACATGATGAGATAACTTCGTTTAACGCTGTTTCATATTACGCTCTACTTTGATGGAACGTATACCCCGCGTTAAGCGGGGTCTTACTGTACTATTAGCGTTTCGTTGCAGATGTGTGCATTAAAAGGCATATCTGCATGTACTTGCTGCAGTTGTCGCAAAATATCTTCCGCCATGTACTCTCTGTACTTATTCTAAAGGGTTAGAGGATTAGAAAGACCACAAGATGATATAAGTATTGTGTAAAGTTCCCTAATTTTAGTCGGCGATTGACATTGTATGGCTTCCTCCATCGCAATGTCTGGTATATCTCTTTTCATAGTAATATCTCCATATAAAATATCTAGGTTCAGTATAAGCGAAAAATTTTGTGCCAAATATGGCCTTATATTGGAATTTAAAAAAATTCAAAGTATTAGATATTCGATAAGTCAAAATTTTTTGCAACTGTCATTTAATATCACCATAGAGCTTTCAATATCACGCAATTTGCTAAAACTTTATGTTGTTTCTCTCTTTAAAAAGTGGGAGAAAATTTGCATTAAAAATTCTGGATTGGGAATATAGAATTTTTTAGCCAACTTGGCGATATTTCTCAAAGTTTGAGTTTGACATTTAACAAACGTAACGTAATAAAAGTTTGACATTTAATAAAAAAAAACCCATTTAAAATTGTTTTTTTGTAAGGATGTTAAATTACACTGCTTCAGTTATTTGTTACAACTGTAAGAAAATTGTTATTAAAATTTCCGGTAATGACAAAATGCATAATCTTGCGCCAACTTGGCGGGGAATAAGCAATGCCCTACAATTTTTCCCACATAGTTCCCGTTGCCGTAAGAATACGGAAATAAAATATACCCTATGTTACTCGCTGATAATGTAGTTTTCCTTTGGTGAAAGAATTTTTAAAATCGGCCCAGCCGGTTCAGAGATTAACCGGATCAAACAGGCAGACAGATAGAGAAAAATTTAACTTTTTTTTTTTTTGGTATAAGTTCCGTATATACTTTTAAATGCATTTAGTAAAAAGCTGTTATATATAATTTGAAATTATAAATAGATACTTCAAAATATTTATTTGTATAGATATATTATTGTGTGTCGATATATTGGCCAAGCAGCAAAAATGTTCGTTGTGAGCCTCGAGTTTGACACGCCTGGTCTACACCTTTTTCGGTCCGAATTTGCTGCTAACAAAGAAAAGTAATTTTTTTTTGTTCCAGATAAAAATAATGCGTCATTTGAAAAAAAAATCCTTTTTTTTTCGGATACAAACTAGTAAAAAAATTTTGAGCTCTGGATGCAATTCTTTAATTCAGGGTTTATAATAGGTCGTGGGTAGTCTAGTGGTTAGAGCATCGGAATTCAGACCAGAAGGCCTGGGTTCGATGCCCGATGCCACCAAATACTTTGTCAAAGCAATGTTACTTGTCCTGAATTGACGAAATACGTTGTTCCGAGTGAAACATAGAATTTCGTTACTTAAACTCCGATAACTTTAATTATTCTAACTCGATGATCGAATCTCTCTTCACTTGACTTTAAATAGAAACTTCCATTAGCATAAATCATGGTTCTTCCACGGTAAGCGATTTTATAATCGCACAAAGTAATCACGAGCATTTTTCTTTAAGGATTAGTTAGAAACGCGAATATAGAACACATTACAATCTTCTGGGAAGGTCCATTTTTACTTAAATGGACAAATAACATTCGCGTAAAGAATCTATCTGTGTCCTTTCATTAATACACTCACTTCCAAAAGTTAAGCACGAAGATGTAAAATGCACAAAAAAATCAACAAATACTGCTTTGATTGACACAAAATTTGGCAGTAAATTAGCATAAACAAACTCAATAATTATATACAGAAATGAAAACAATATTAAATTTTTGTAAGTTATCAGATAATGTCATACTGGAGACTTTAACAGAAGTATGTATAAAGTGAAAATAAACAGCATAAAGTGAAAAAAAGGACATTAACAGGGTATGTGATCCCTCTTCATCTGTATGCAAAGTTTACACCTTCTGACCATGCTTTCATTAGGTGGTCAACCAAAGCAGAATTAAGCAATCGTCATTCTTCTTGTGGAGCAGTTTCCAGCTCAATAAGAGTGGCTGGATGTGAGAAACTTGAAGATACAACACAACCGAGAGCATCCCAAAGTTTTTCAATGGGATGAAGGTCGGGCGAATATGCTGGCCACGCCATACGCGCAATCCCTTCACTCTCCAGGTAGTAATCGACGATGTCAGCTCTATGGGGGACGTGCATTATGTCCATTAAAACAAAAATAGGGCCAACTGCTTTAGCGTACATTCTCACAATGGGTTCCAGGACTTCATCTCGAAACCGGACAGCCGTCACAGAACTCCGTTTAAAGATGTGGAGGTCGGTGCAGTATCCTAATGAAATCCCTTCCCACACTATAATGCTTCCGCCTCGGAATGCGTGATGTTCGGTGATGTTTTGGGGCTGATTGCGTGTTCCTTATTTACGCCATAACCTTATACGCTTGTCATCTGGCTCCAGAGCAAATCTTGACTCATCAGTAAACATGACATTGCCCCAGTCAGACACAGTCCAATCGCCATGTTCCCGGCACCAATTTAATCATGCCCCTCTTGATTGGACGGATAGATGAACACAAACTCGAGGTACCCGGGCATACAGTCCATTCATATGTAATCTTCGGCGTTCAGTAGCTGCAGATATAGCCTTACCAATGGTCGCTGTAACCATAGATGTCACTCGTGTGGAGGTCTCTCTGCGATTCCGCTTGGCTACAATAGCAATATAGCGATCTTCCTAGGGGGTTGTAACCCTTGGGCGACCACCTACGGGCCTTCGGACAACTGTCTGTGTGGTTTGGAATTGTTTCCATAAACGTGAAATTACAGAATGATGAGCGCCGAAGAAAAGAGCAACAACTGTGATCGACTGTCCTGCTTCACTGCGCCCCACAGCATGCCAGCGCTCAGAATCTTCCATTCGTTTTCTGGAAATCATAGAAACACGTATGTCTTGAAAACAAATTGTACGAAAGTTTTAAACAACTTCTATCAGCACTTACACAATCAACTTCTGTAACTCTTCATAAAGCTGGCTTCTTATAAGACTGCCCTTTTTGCATATTTCTTGACATAAAATCAAGATTGGTTGTTACCTAACATATTTGCATACTTCCATCTACCTCTGCAGTGAATTGCATCCTCTTCAATTCTAATTGGCTTCCGGAAATTAGCATTTTCCTCTCCGTGCTTAAATTTTAGAAGTGAGTGTATAATGCTCTGGGAAAATCTTTGGTCTATCAATTCGAGTTTATTCACAACCAAACCTCTGAAGAAGAAACCTTGATTATGTAAATTAGGTCGGCTATATATAGTCTAGGTTTTCAAGCTAGAATGAGAGAAAGTGAGGAGATAGGATAGTCTGTGCTACACTGAAAAGGTACATTTCAATTTTATAGTATATTTCAGATTTTAGAGAAGTGTAAGATTCAAAGGGACGAGATTGGTCACTATAGTTTAATTAGTTATCGAATAATCTGGAAAGTAGATTTGATCTACAATTAATTAGGTCGGTATTTAACCTTTTATCTACCGCATTATGTGATTTACTGCAGTTTTTTACGTGCAAATTTTTTTGAATCACTACGTTGAAAAAATTAAGGGATATACATAAACAAAATACTCCGCTTTGGGAAATTTAATAAGTTAGAGCTAATTAATTAATTAAAGATATTCAACGGTAAAACTAATTAGATGCCCTGTTCACTTAAAATAAATAGTCAAATCATTTTCTAAGGTCCAATATACAAAATTACATTAATATACAAAAAAAAAAGACACCTCTTGACATTAACTACTTTTTCGGAACAAAAATGACAAACTTTGCAGTCCCCTGAAAACGCAATTTCTGCTATAAAACTATTCACATTCCCCACTGAAATGTTCATCATAGAACCCGTGCTGCCATATATCTCGGAAGAGTGGACTTAAAGAATATTCCTGCTAAGTGTTGCCAAAGTATTCGTAAAAATGGCTATTCTATTTTAAAGTGAGTGGTATTTATAAGTACCTTGATAGAGATAAAGAGTTAAAGTCTTCCCATACTTGGCGTATCTCGTTATTAATCCACATATTGCTTAGATTGAATGCATCTCTCTTCTCCTTGAAATACTTGAATTGTGTTGCTAATTGAGTTATCAATAAATAAAGGGTGTTGTTTAGAGGTATAGAACTTTAAATTGCAATAAAACAACGATGTATTATTCGATTGACATGAATTTTTTTTATTCGAAAGATAATCTTGTGGCACTACATTTTAAATATGGTTTCTGGCATAGGACTGCCACGGCTGGCTCGGATGTAGTCCAATCTGGACGTCCAATTTTCGATGACTTTTTCCAACATTTGCGGCCGTATATCGGCAATAACACGGCGAATGTTGTCTTCCAAATGGTCAAGCGTTTGTGGCTTATCCGCATAGACCAATGACTTTACATAGCCCCACAGAAAATAGTCTAGCGGTGTTAAATCACAAGATCTTGGAGGCCAATTCACAGGTCCAAAACGTGAAATTAGGCGGTCACCAAACGTGTCTTTCAATAAATCGATTGTGGCACGAGCTGTGTGACATGTTGCGCCGTCTTGTTGGAACCACAGCTCCTGGACATCATGATTGTTCAATTCAGGAATGAAAAAGTTAGAAATCATGGCTCTATACCGATCATCATTGACTGTAACGTTGTGGCCTTCATCGTTTTTGAAGAAGGACTCCACCAGCCCATACAGCGCACCAAACAGTCAGTTTTTCTGGATGTAACGGTGTTTCGACATACACTTGTGGATTAGCTTCACTCCAAATGCGGCAGTTTTGTTTGTTGACGTAGCCATTCAACCAGAAGTGTGCTTCATCGCTAAACAAAATTCGCTTATGAAAATCGGGAACAACGGCAATCTCGTTTTGGGCCAATTCGACGAATCTACGCCTTGCTTGATGATCGTTTTGATGAATTGCCAAACCAAACTGAGAATAAATCACTTAGAAGCTGTTAAATCGGTCGCCATCTTGGAAAGTAATGTCAACTTAAACTTCTATACCTGAAAAAAAAAACACTCTTTAGATTGTTTTTGGATATGGCTAGTTCCCCTCCTTTCTCCTACATCTCTAGGCGAGAACGGGAGAATATCTCGTTCTTTACACATTCTTGTTAAGGTATCCGACTACGTTCGGAACCGTGATTTTAAAAAAGCGCATAAATGGATAGTTTTCATATTTAGTGTCACTTAGATTAGAATAGATGTATAAAATTGTTTTAAGGACATTTTGACAAAAAACAATTATATTAAAATACAATATTTTGGCAAAAAATTAACTTAGAATATTCTTTTTTCAAAATGCTCTCCTATTAAAAAAAATTAATGAATGTACTCAAAAGCTCATTAATTTTTTGCATTTTAAATGATTTACTAGCGTCCTTTATAAGCGACTAAAGAAGTTATTTTTATACGAGAGAGGCAAATAATATTTTTCATTCGAATAACAATATCAATCGAAAATGTTTTAAGACGATTACGGTACATTCCAGCTACGAAAACACATACTTAAAAATGTTAATCAACATGAAAATATTCTACGAAACTGATGACATTTATATTTATGAATATAAAACAAAAAATAAATAAATAAAATAGAAAAAATCACAAATGCAGCAAAATAATTTTTTCTTTTCACTTTATCTTACGCAAAGATTAAAATTCCAGAGCATTAAACCTTAAAAATCTAAAAGAGAATTTGAAAATGAAAACATTGTTACCTCTTTTGTTGTCCAACTTTGTCTTGTCTGCATTAGCACAGGAAGCTAAAAGAATTGGTTCGGAAGTCAAATTGACACAAGATTCCCTGAGTTTTCTTCGAAAAAGGGTCTTTTTCTCAGGGTCTCATTCTTGCCCCTCTTTCCATTCATAAAATTTGACCGTGCTTTTCATCACTTTTGTTGAGACTTATCTCTGTCAAAATCTATCTCTTTCAACAGTACCGGAATTCACGCATACAAAGCAGCAAGAGTTGTATGAAATTAGTTGAAAGAGAAGGAACCCGATGCCTAAATTCTTCTTTGCCACTGCCTCCCCCATGGGACCAGCGTTGGGAAATTTGGCTTTAAATACTAATGAATACTCGTTAAAAAAATAAAAAACTCTAGGACTCCATAGAAAACGTGAATATTTTGCATACATATTTTTAATTTTTTTCTTCGAATTTTTATTTTGACTCTTAGAACCCCTGGGAAATCTTTATTTTTTTCATAAACTAGTTTACTTTACAGCCAATTTGCCGCCCGGCCTGCCCACCCCTGAGGTAATGAAAGAAAGAGATGTATGGGAATTAGTTCCCGCCCCTCAAGATTACAAAGTTATAAGATGTAGATGGGTTTATACGCTTAAAACTGATAGTTAAGACAAAATTTGTAGGTACAAAGCTAGATTGGTTGCACAGGGGCATAACCAACAAAAGGGAGAATCTTATGATGAAACGTTTAGTCCAGTAGTAAATTTTCTCTTGTTAGATTGTTTTTTTGTCTTATTTGTATGCCTATTAAAGTGGACTCATTGTCAATTGGATATAAAATGTGCTTATTTATATGCTAATTTGAATGAACGCGTATATATGAGACAACCTCAAGGTTTTGAAATCTCGAATAAAATTAACCATGTTTGTCTTTTGAAAAAGGCAATATACGGATTGCATCAAAGTGGAAGACAATGGTATAATGAATTTGATAACGCCCTTGAAAATTTAGATTTTGTTAAACTAAATTGGTGCAATTGTGTTTATATTTATAAGGAAAATGTTCTTTTGATAGTATGTATTGATGACATTGTAATGTTTGGTAAATCACAAGATGATATTGATAATGTTGTATCTTTGTTACAAAGTAAATTTGATTTAAAAGTGTTGGGAAAAATTAAGAAATTACTTGGTATTGAATTTTCTGATATAAATGGACAGTATTTTATTCACCAGAAACAATACATTGATAAAGTTTGTAAAGTATTTTCTAAATATAATTTTCCCCATGCTTCACTTCCTATTGCAAAAGGAGCAGTTCTATCTAAATTTAGACTGCCCGTCAAATGCTTTAGAAGTAAAAGAAATGTCTACATTTCCTTATAGAAACCTTTTAGGTTGCTTGTCATTTATTGCAAATCGAACCAGGCCTGATATCAGTTATGCTGTTAGCATCCTTTCCCAATTTCAAGAATATCCTGGAATAAAACATTGGAGTATTTTACTGAAATTATTAGGATATTTAAGTGACACGAGAGATTTAAAACTAAATTTATCTCATGTTGAGAGATTAAAGTTAAATTGTTTTTCTGATTCAGATTTTGCAGCAAATAGGGATGATCGTGTTTCTATAGGAGGATTAATTTTAATGATACACAATGTCCCTATTTCCTGGCATACATTTAAACATAAATGTGTTAATCTTTCCACAATGGAAGCGGAATATATATCTTTAACGGAAGCTGCAAAAAAAATTATTTGGATTCAAAATGTAAATAATGAATGTAATTTGATGCTAAAATTAAACTATTCAGAACTACTGGTTATTTATTATGATAATCAAGCAGCTATAAATTTCTCCTGTTTGCCTTTTGAAAACCATCGGACAAAACATATTGACGTCCGATTTCATTTTTTGAGAAATTTAGTAGATAGTCAGTTTTTTGAAATAAAGTATATTAATAGTAAAAATAATGCTGATATATATTTTTACTAAACTCTTACCTAAAGACGCTATAAGGAAATTTTGTGACGAAATTTTTGGTATTGTATAATTTTTGTTCTTTTGAAGTATGAATGTGAAATCTGCATGAGGGGGCCGTTTGTTGGATTTTGCTCCTTTCGTCATGCAGATTTATTTGTGTTAACTGCTAACCGTATCTTACGTCATTGCAAATCGTGTTTGTTTTTCATTGGTCTTGATGTCAGAGGCTGTTAGTGTATGTATTTTTCTTTACGTAATCAGCTGATTTCCAGAGATGTATGCTACCAACTAATAAACTTAAAAATACAACTGCTGTGTGCTTCCCTACATAGTCAAACCACATGTTACCTGCAAATTTCAGGTAACAATATAGATGAATATGTTTAATGATAAATTAAAATTAAATGTTTAAAGTTACTCATTTTCCTTTTATAACTGAAAAAAATTATTGAAAACAAAATAAAAAAGTTTATTAACAATAAAATCTCAGTGCTTATTATATTATTTTTAGATTTTCATTAGTTGGATTTGCATAAAAAGTTACGTTATTTACTTAAAAATATCATAAGCCAATAAGTCACAATTTTTCACCAAGTTGAAAATGGCACGCAGAATGATTTATTATCATATAGTGGCACTCTTAACAAAAAAAAAAAAAAAAAAAAAAAAATCCACCCCTGTTCTAGAAATTCACACATGTTTATATAAATAATCAAACTTGATTTCCACCTTTTGCGCATATACGTATATATAATTTAAACATCCTTTTCATTAATACTTAATAAATTAAAAAAAAACACGGATGGTGTTTTTGTTACTTCTGTTGGGATTAAGTGTATCTTCTGTCCCTCTATGGGTTCTCCCGAACTCATGCATGCAAATAAACCTTGCTGGAAATCACTTTGAGGAGGAGTGGTGACAGTCTACAAATAAATTAAAAGTTGATTGCTTTAGAACTAATTCTGCTATTTGAAGTGATCTTCAATAAACATTGTTAACAGAAAAAATTTAATGTAGAATTAAGTCTCAAATTTTTAAATCAAATTAAACAGAAAAAAAAATTGTGCATACCACTGTAAACAATGTTCTCAACTGTGTTCTCTAAACATTCTCATTCTTTTAAAGAATGAGAATGTTTAGAGAATTCAACTTAAGGTTTAGTATTAGTTATTCAATACAAAATAAAAATTACTTTTAAGACTATTATGAACTTTTTAGCTTAAAACAAATGGAGAGTCATTTACTACATTCAAGTGAAAAATTGTGTAAGAAATAAATCACAAACAGTAAAAAAAGAAAAATATATAAAACTTACGAAAAAAAAACTTTGTATTCATGTATAACCTAGGGTTTTAAATATTTGCAATATAAGCATAATTTAAACAAAACACAGCTTTTATAAAGCTAATTATTTCCTTTATCAAATGCATTCTATAAAATTTCATAAACTTTACAATTTGCCATCAGATTTCTTTGCATTCATTTTAAAGATCAACTAATATGTTTAATAATTTTTGAAGCAAAATTATGTTTAAAATCACACACACTTCTCTTTATTTCAAATATTTGATTAATAAATTATGGAACATTACTAAATTATTATTAAGGATGAAATATTGAGATTTCATAACATGCCTTATATTTAAATAATTTGTAACATGATCCTATTTCAAGATATTATATTATTGAGATCAATTATAATCAAAGATATTCATAATAGTTTAAAGCATAAAAAATTTTAATTTATTTTATGCAAAGAAAAGCCAAACCACTGTAAAAATTACTCGAACTCTTATTTCCTATACAAAATTGGGTACAGATCAAATTGATAAATTTTTAAACTAGCACTGATTTATAGCAGGCATGCACACACATCGGGCTTTTCAATACCCACCTTTAATTTTTTTTTTCCATTTTTAAAAAATGTGTAATTAAACGTTGTTTCTAAAAATATGGTTATGTATTTTAAAAAACATGGTTAGGATTAACTTTCTCGCTTTTTTTTATGGAAATTTATATTTTCTTCCAAACATGATGCTTCATCTAGTCTTAATCTAAAACAGCTAATTTAATTAAAAAAAATCTTCATATCCAGACAAAAATTCTTCCTTAATGAATATTAGATTGCTGTTCGTTGAGTAATTCCTTCATTTGTTTTGGTGAGAGACGTTTCAAAGACATACCATAAAGTCCAGCGTATAATGCGCACACTTTCAACACAAAAAATAAGATCGAAATTTATGGGTGCGCATTATATGTTGGGTATGAAAATGATAGCTTCAAAAATAAAAAAAGAGATGTGCATACAAAAAACTTAGACTTCTACAAAAATCAGAATATTGTATAGTTAAAAGAAATGTTACACCTCATGAACTTCAAGAAAATATACTATTTTTTCAAAATCTTGGGATAATACTTCCAACATACGGCTTTAAAATGTAATAGCATTGCTAACGTACATTGCAGTTTCCTTCGTAGAAAAGGGGGTGCGCGTTATATGGTGAATATACCTTAAAATTAAAAAATGCAGATCGAAAGTATAGGTGCGCATTATACGCCGGATTTTACAGTATATTCCACGTCAATCATATATATTTTTGAATTTCTGCTATAAATACATTTGAATTGTTCACGACTGAACTAATTTTGAAAGAGGATAAATTTAATTTGGTATGCACATAAAAATATCAAATTATTAAAAATTATTTTATTATGAATAAGAAAGAAAATAAAGCACTATACTTCATTTTCATTAAAAAATAGCGATAAAAAATGATTCCATTTCCACATCACCTTTAGAGGTAGGAATCTTGATGCGTTTTTTTTAAAAAGAGGTGTCGCCAGTAGCCATAATCCTCTTACAATATCACTTTACATACAGTGGGTAAAAAAAGTATTGGCAATTGTCTATAATTGATCATATTAGCTGTTATAAATGCAAAAGGCATGCCTACAAAGTATTAAACATATCCTGATTTTGTTCTCGTATTTTACTTATTATTTTGCCAATAGTTTTTTGACATGCAAAAATTAGTTACAATTGTCAAGCATTTGCTTTGTTAGCTAATTTCATCAATTATAGGCAATTGCCAATACTTTTTTTACCCACTGTAAACGGAAGATAAAGCTAGTTACATATTACAATGAAAATCTAACTTGAATAGTTAAATTTTATAGAAGTGATCACAGTTTGTGGGAACAACTACATGGTATAACATAATATTACACAAAGTCAAAAGCTCCATTCACATATATTCAAATTTATAATAAGTATGAGTCACAAATCTTACAAAAGTATCACAAAATAAACATACAAGAATTTCAAACATTCAACATCAATATTGTGCATTATATCAGAACAATTGAAGTGTACATTGGGAGTGTAGCCAATATACAGAAAGCGTAAAATCTTCCATAGGAAAGGAAAATGCATGCCATTTTCCCTTTGAAATTTTGCACATTTTACAAACAGTTGCACTTTATCAATAGAAAACTTCTTTCAGTATTCAGATTATTTTAATCACTTGAAAGTACAAAATTTAAACAATTTACTTCCAACTTTTAATAATTATAAACATTAAAATAAAAATATGCACTATTTATATAATGCATGAAATAATTATAATTGTAGTATAATGTAATTTTAAAAAACTTAAATTTATTTTCATGTGCAATTAATATAAAAATTTATCAAAATAAAATTATTTGATAATGTATAACTTATGATCAAATATATACATGTATAAAATTTCATCCTTCATTTTTGATTAAATGGAAAAGATTCACCAAATGATTGCATAATTTGCAAATGATACATAATGATTGGTGTAAGTTTAGTTATAATTGCCTCCACATTTAATGAAAGACAGAATTTTATACATGTAACAAATTACTCAAAGTTATAAATGCCCAAGATAAATTTCTTGGCCACACTCCTGGTACACACAAACATTGCAATAAAAAAGCTCTTATCAAAATATCACTTATAAAATCACTTATATTAGATTTTCCTAATATGAAAGTTTTTAGAAAATGAAGAAAAACTGCAAAAGGGTTCAAGAAATAAATGCAATAAATTCAACCCTTTTAACAAATAAATGCAATAAATTTCATCATAAAAAAAGCTGAGATTAAAAATTACATAAATATATACAAAGATTTTATCATAACAGTATATAAAAAAAATTGTAAAAGTTTTCTTTCAATTATGTTACTTTTAATCAAAAGAATATAAGCATGCTTCTTCATACATTATTTATGAAAGTTTGCAGCATGAAAAAATCATTGCATTATAATTAACTATCAAAACTTTCATAATGACTAAATAATAGCAAAAAATGAAAGAGTCTTTACTCCTTCTTAACATTTACGAATCATAACATAACATATTATGGTATTAGTTATCGGAAAATAATGTTTCCTATGATGAGGAATACAATTAATACTCATATTGAAAATTGACCATGTAATAAGATTATTTACAAATATTTAAGTGTTCTGTAAACTATGACTAGATTTCATTTCAAAATTGCTATGAAAAAAAAAAAAAAAAAATATGCATCAAAATATCTGAAAACAAATTAAATGTCATAAAAAATGATTCAATGCCATTGAGCACACCAAAATGTTTTGAAAAATTAGAAATAATTTTCCTTTAGGTACACTTGGAGACAACATAGTTAGGTTAACAAGCTTGATGTAATATTCGGGTAACCTTTCGGTTGTGATCCAAAAATTGCAGATTGAAGACAATTAGAAGTTTATTTCCGTTTCCTTTTAGAATTGCAACACAAATAAACATTCATGATCTTCCATTAATGGATAAATGCCTACTGATTATACTTTCTTGTTGTTGTTACTGAGAAAATGCCATGGAACAAAAATATTGTACCTTTGTTGAAAATGCATCAACTTTCGAAAAGTTTTTTACATTAAAATTCCCACATATATAAGCAATTTCAGAAATAAATTACTAGATAAAACTAATGAGCAAGTTCCATGGTAAAACAGGAAATGAAATAATTATCAATTGCAAAAATTGATTTGAAACAAAAATATATATGTATAATAAGGTATTTGATGAATATAATACATGGAGCTTAGTATCACAAGTAGCGTAAAAGTATATCACTGAAAATTCAAATTATTGCAGTAAAAAAAAAATTCAAGCAATCAGTTGAGTTAATGTTAACAGAGGAAAAAAGTTTTAGAATGGACACTTATGCACCTTAGTTCCTAGATGTGATAAAACAAAATCACAGTTCATGACAAATGGAGGTACACTATGATCCTTCTGGCTTTGTACAAAAATTTCGGTGACTGGCCTTCGGAAATGAAAATGATTTCCAAAACATATGGCGATTTTCGATATTGTTTCACTTTAAGTCCTCCTCATAAGTATTCAATGTAAAACGCTCGTCAATTCACGATTAAAACACGATTCGTTAATGTTTTTGTTCTAAAATAGATGCAACATTCTTCATGTGCAAATTTGTCCCAAGATGCGAAAATACAAAGTTCATAGTAATAAGCTAACTTACAGGTAGACGAAGCATGAATACTCTTTTGTTTTTAAAAGGTTTGGATCACTGGGTCAAATTCTATATCTGCTCTTTTATCGATAGAACATATCAAGTTTCTTCTCTTCCAAATGCAAAATCAAAATACGGCGATTTTCGGTAGAACAAATTCGCACAAGTATTTATATATTCACTTTACATTAATCGGATAACGATAGTTTCGATGCATGTTAATAAGAGAGAAGAGGTCTTGATCTGCATTCAAATGGTAAACGAGAATACATTTAAATTTAGTTTTCTCCACTTGGATCTAGAGCTTGAATAGTTCTTAATTCAGCGAAAAAGTTTTCAAGACCCAAAGAATCGTCATCATCATTGAGAAGCTGATTTGCATCTACGCGACGCAAATGATTTAAATTAACATCTCTATAATTTGTCGAATGAAGCCTTCTGTCCTGTCGGCGTCTTTCGCGCTCGACTTTTAATTTGTCCTTAAGTTGAAATAATAACAACTCTTTCTTTAAACTACCTTTTTTGAGATTTTCGTAAATTTTCGTTCTCGTTACCTTGATAAGATCACGAATGTGTGAGTCAGAAATATTTTCTTCAGCCATGCTCAAGAGTGCAATAAAAATGTCTCCTCCAAAATATAGCAAAGACAACACCAACCAAGAAGAGATCACGTCCGAAAAGGAATCCAGGTAATATAATTCCTTCTAAAGATTTATTTTCTAAATAAACGAAATTGACCACTGGCAAAAGATAAAAAAACGTGTGATCAGCTGAAGAGAATGAAAGGATTCGAAACTCGCGGAGACACTCTGATAGACAAAATAAAATTCGGCATTCCTATTGGCTGTTAAAATTACACGTGACCGCAAAATATCGGACAACTCCGGTAAAGTATAAGTTTCATTTACAAAACAAAATATTTTCCGGCTTACTTAGACATTAAAAATAAATAAATATATTTTTTTTCATAAAAAGTTTCAGTAAAATTGTTTATTTCATAAGTCAAATTCTTAAAATTAATAAAGCGAATTTTTTAAAAGTACTGAAAGAATTTTTTTTAATAAAAAGAAATTCGAAAATATTTTAAAACATTAATTATTTGTTAAAAACGCGCGCTTTACAATAAATAAAAAAAATTTATTTTACAACAATTGTTTAAAAATAGAATCCAATTTTTTATTTGTAAGAATTTAGGTAGAATAAGCATGTAGTTTGGAGAAATCAAGGTCGTAGGGACCACTGTATGAATGATACGTGGTCCTCAAGGTAAAAGGGCCCAAACATGTGTAACATTGAAACTTTCAAATAAGTTTTATTGTGATAATATTGAGATTTTCCAAAAAAACTCCAAGAAAACTCTCCTTACTCTCCTTGTGTAAATATTTATTTATTCCCCCACCCACTCCCAACCAAAAAATAAAAGCCTTTAAGGGTTTTTGATACAGGGTTCACACAGGACAAGCTATCCCAATGGAAAAAACTCATAAGCATAAATGACATTTTTATTTCCAATTCCTCTTGATTTCTTAAATGCTATTTGGTCATCCCCAAATTGCTAGAAAACTTTCAATAAATAAAATAGCAAATATACACAAATGTTTACAGACTCTGAATGCTCCATACATGGTATAAATAACACAATTGTAAACGATTCGTTAAGGAAAAAGTGAAAAATAATTTTAAAGTCCCAAAACTCTTTTTAATAAATCTAACTGGACATTTCACACCCAAGTTACTCATACTGTATATATAGATTTGTAGAATTAAACATTTAAAACGCAAATTAATAATCTACTTAAAAGGAACAAAATTTTCAAAAATAATTGGCTTTATACTAATGTAAAACTTTTTAATTTGCTTCTTTTCCATCCGAATAGCAAATAACAAAAAAAAGCGAAGCAAAGAATCAACTGATTGCAGTTTGTTGAAACAATGGAGGATAACATACAAGCCTTAAATTTTCACCCTTTTCAAGATGAGCCAAGAAATATTTTGTAACAAATATAAAGCACGATCTAAGAGAAATTTAAAAAAAGGAAAATAGGTGCTATTACCAATCAGAATTTACGTTCTCACTCTTTCAAAATGAATTTATAAAAAAGTTATATTTATCTTTGAAAAAAAAAAAACAGCCTGAGAGTGCAGTTAAATAAAAATAAAGTCTGTCATGTTATAAACAACTGAAACTCCATTTTATTCTTTATATTAAACTCAGCTTTCTCCTAACATGAAAATTATGCATACAAATAATTTAACATCGTAGTAATGTACTGGAGTCAAAACAAAATTTGCAAGTAACACTGGGGAATGGGTATATACAGTAAATTATCATTGATTAAAAAGTTATTTTTTCATCCTCTCCTAAATCTCGAAAATAGGAATTGGCTCTTTTGTCAGTTTTTTAAGTCAGTTATAGCATCACAATTTTCATGAACACTCAAAAATTATTTTTCCATTTTTGGTGACAAGCGGAGTATGAAAATCACTTAAAGTGAAACAAGTCCAATTAATGGAAGCCTAGCTGACTTTCTTGATTTCAAACATGAAGTTGAAAAGATGATTTAAAACTGATTGAAGGTAATATTTCAGTTTAAAAATGCTATGAAGCTTTTCCATCCTCTTCCTAGGATCTAAGCATGTCAAAGTACAAAATGTATTTTTGCCACTTCTGTTCAGGCTGAACCATTGCTGAAGTGTATCTCTCTAGACTATTTCCTGAATACCTATTAACTTGAGGAGGAAGGTAGGAAAACTAGAAGGACAATGAAACAAAGCCATTCAAATTAACCTTCCTACTGCACCCATGATTTTTAATACTTTCCCAAACTATTCTAAATAAAAACTTTTGTTTTAATAGAAATACACTTTCAATTAAAACTTGTTGAAAATGATTTTCAATATAAATACAAAAAACTGAGGCAAATCTAATTTCAAATTTAAAAATATGTATTGTATAGTTAAAAAATTAAATGTGCCATCGCTAATTAAGATGTGAAATTATCTTATATTTCTTAAATATTACGCTTATTAAAAAACACACACTTCTTTAATTACCATTAAAATTTGGTAATGAATTCTTTAAAGTATACTGTGTACTGCAGTTACTTAAATATATCTCCAGGACAGTTTCAAATCTTGAATTAAATGCAATGTAAGTAAATAAATATTAGAATGTAAAAAAGAAGTATAGGCATATTTATAGAATTCTTTACGTAAATGTAAAGATATTAACCTGAAATATTTTATAAAAGAAAAATGTAACAGATAGTCCACCTGCACTTAATACTTAAGTATAAAGTATGCATAAAAATATTATATATAATATACTTAATATATCTTTATTTTAGCTGGTACTGTAAAGTGAATAAAGCAACTCAGTATGAAAACAAAATACATTAAAAGAATATTTACTCTGAAATCTTCACAAAAATATAGTTAACTTCCCGCAAATCTTGTGTGTGCAAATAATTATTCTGTGTGGATAGTCACATTTAAACATTTAACACATACAACATTTAAATAAATAAGATTTTCCTATGAATAAAAATTTTTCAAAAATCATTCTTAGATGTGATAGAATTGTCAATTTTAAACTAAACAAATTACATTAAAAGAATATTTACTTTGAAATCTTTAAAAAAATATTATAAACTTCCCACAAATCTTGTGTGTGCAAATAATTATTCTGGATAGTCACTTCTAAAACTTTCAATACTTGTGACCCAATATTCACTCATAATTTTATTTGCCGCCCCCCTCCATACAATAACAATGCATTGAATTCAATAATACAATACTTTGACGCTAAGGCTACAATACTAATGTAACCTCTCAAGTACCACCGACGTACATTCATACGCTCAGCCAAAGCCTTAATTACCCCAGACATATATATACGTCTGTCCGAAGTATTATTTTTTATGTGCACTGCCATCCATAAATATATTCCGAAAGCTTTGGAATGCATTAAAAGGTCATTGACAGTGTTTGCGAAGGATTTCCTTCAGAAGATTCGCCTATTTATTCCTTTTCTCCCTCCCCATACATCACATACACGCACTTACGTGAAAAACGATGGCATTGGGGAGCGTATTGGGTAACGTTTAATCGGCAGTTAAGTGATTAATTATAAAGCGTACAAATTATCAAGATGAGTGTTAATTTTTGTGTATTATTTTATATACCACAAGCCCAAGCAGTTATTGGTAATTATTAAGCTTGTTCTTAACTTATTATACTTAAATTAATTATAAAATACATTGTGTAGTGCTGATACATTTATAAGTGTATTGTATCAATGTAACTGTGTATTATATCTTTTATTATGTCAGAATGTAATTTGTTTATGTTTAGTAAATTAATGTTTTTTTAAAAATAATTTTTTGTTTTTGAGTTTTCAATATGCTTGCACCCCCCTCGTAAAGTTATCATGCCCTCTCAGGGGGGCCCGCCCCACAGTTTGAGAAACGCTGAAGCAATAGATGGGAAAACCCATAAGAACCATTTGTGTTAAATATTTGTTTTCAAACACTAGCAGTTACTGCCCCAACAAATATTCTTCATATGAATTATTATTGCTTTGTTTCACTACAGGTACCTTACATAAAATAAGATATTTGCTATTTTAAGAGATAGTTTCCCACACACACAGAGTGGAAATTCGTTCAGAAAAAACAGAGCAAAAAAAAAAAATCAATATGGGTCTGAATAATAAAAGAAAGGCTAAGAAAAGAATAGGAAGCAATGGAGAGATTATTAAAAAACATAAAAGCTGTCTAGAATTTGTTCTTCGAATAAGGAAAAGAACCTGTTTTCTTTGGAGCCGTAAGTAGTGCTCATTCTGTTATATGAACAGGTTTAAAAAAAATTCTTTTAATCAGCATTTATATTTTAAAATTGTGTCTTTCCAATTCTTCTCAAGAATAAAAGCTTCAAAGAGAAAAGTAGGTTTAGAATAAAATATTGAAAATATAATTGATTTAATAAATGTGATTATCTTATTTCAAAAACAAAAATAAGAGAAAAATGCCTAAAAAAATATAAAGAAATTTGAGTGTAATACCAAAGGTTAGAAAAAAACGAAGTTTTTAAATACAGTTATTACAAAATTAGTTCTAATCCACTAGACAAATTGTGGATGCAAAGTTATTTTCACATATTAAAAACATGGTTTTATTCCAAGAAACTTGAATGAAACTAACATCAATGACAGTTTTTAATTTGTCAAACAGCTTGTATGAGGGGGAGAAAATTTAAATTATGTAGCTATAGTATTTGTTAGGAAAATAAAAAAAGTCAACAATTTAAGGAAATTACTTAAAATATTTAGAGTAAAAGTCAGTTTAAAGGATTTACAAGAGAGTGTGTTACTGTTATTAAATAATAGTAAACCACGACCTTTATTTTAAAGCATTTTTTCATTCAGTTTCTGTTCTTAGTACATCTTATTTTGTATAAGTATAAACACACAACAAGGTTGTTTAACTTCAAATAAGTCAATCGTTGTGCCTTAATATCTGTGAGTTTTTAAATATCCCTTTCTTTGTGTTCAGTCTTTAGTTAAGAAGTTTTTGCCTTAGTTGTATTAAAGATACCAGGTGCTGTACTTGGATTGGTGAAAAAAATTCCTTAATGGTTCAATTTTAGCTTTCATACCTTTAAGATAATTTTTATTATAAGGTTAATGATTTTATTTATAAGAATTTGAGACAATTTTTGTGATAGAGATGCTGTACATATTTTCTTTTCAGATAGTTACAGCGATAAGGAAACATATATAACTTAACCAGTTAATATTTTAATTACCATGATGTCTGCTATGATTTTGTATTTAATTCTATTACTTTCAAAGTGAGTGAGTGAATATTAATGTTGCACTATTCAGCTACTCAAAGGTATTTGGGTGAAAAACCTCGTAATTTTAAACTATGGTCAGGTGACGAGGATAACATCTGAGTTCCACCTCACCATGTTTGAGCATCGGAAGATTTAAAGTGCATCCTCCTCCTACCTAGTGGGTCTTCAGCGGTACTAGGCTTGAACTCAAGACACGCCAGCAACGAGACCCCAACCTTGATCCTTAGGCTACCACAGCCACTCTATTACATTCAAGGGAAGGGGCATTTTCATATGTTATGACTCTTAATTTCTTTTATTTGAGAAGTATGAATATAAAGCCTTCAAAGTTATTCTCTGATCTCTATACATATTCTCATTAAATGATAAACATAGGGATATTTTAAAATACAGATTCAATTTCAGGCTCATTATAAATGAACAATAATTGCAGACAGAATATAAAAACTTGATTGCAAGATTTTGTAATTAGTGAATCAGTAAAAGTATACAAAACACACCAAATTGCAGATTATTGATTTTACAGCAGGTTAAATAATTTATCACCCCCTCCATCTCTATCATACCAGAAACATTATAAAGATATAAATTCTTTGTTTAATAGTTACTATCCATCTTAATGCCTTTTTTTTCACTCATTGAGGACTTTTCTTAAACATCTAATTCAATAAATTAATGGTTATTTACCTAGAGAAAATCAGGTATCAATTTTCATTCACTTTAAAATTATGAGGATATATAACATGCAAAGCCCCCTTTTAGATTTACAAAAAAGACTTTTCAATGAAAAAGAAACTGTAAGCGACTATCTAATACCAATACAAATTACCATAAAATCTGTAAATAACGTGCACCCTTTTTTTCACAAAGAAACTTGAAATGTGCATATGCAATGCTCTTGTATTTTCAAGTAATTTATTCTGTTTTTGCTAGGATTTTGAAAAAATAGTATACTTCTAGAACTACAATTCTTTAACTACATATATATAAGGCGCATGTTACTTTTTTTAAATAAACAGTATTTTGATATATATAGAAGTCTTTATTTTTTGTGTGCTCATTCTTTCTTCATTTTCCAGGCTATCATTTTTATACAAGCCATATAAAGTGCACCCGTAAATTTCAATATTATTTTTTGTGTTAAAAGTGCGTGTTATACGCAGGATTTTATGGTACGCAAATTAAGCTACTTTTCTATCACCAATTATTTTCCTTTTCCAATATGAAAAGATGATACACTACAGTAGAGGTGGAGAACCTGCAGGCTACCTTGAATAATTTTGCGCCCGCGAGATTCATTACAACTTCAGAAAGCAGAAAGTATGACTATTTTGTGCAATATTTTTGTTTTTAGTGTTTTCTAACAAAAAAAAAAATCCCATGATTGTTTCTATTTTATCACGTTGCTTCTGTTACTGCTAATCTTTTTTTTCTTTCGAAAATGAAATTTATGAAACATAAATGGCACTCAAACTTAACAGATGAAAACCTGCGACATCAATTATGACGCTCAACACATTGAGATTGAGTTGTAAAACAAATATCTCACTAAATATATTAAACATTACTTGATCATTGCATTATTATTATACTAGCTGCATGGCCCGGCAAAGCATGGGCTTTCTATTTCTCTCATGACACCAACAATTGTGTGTGTTTGTACGCACACAATGCGAGTGTGATTTCTAAAATAATTTCATTAAATTTCCTTCTTTCGAAATTTGTCCATTTATTTTCGATTAAAGACAGGTTTCTCTTTTCTCTCTCTAGACCAGCATAACACGGGGTTTTTTTAGTGTAAAATTATTGTTTCCTCTTCCCCCTGCTCCTCACAGATAAGATATAGCTTCAAATTTTGATGTATGACTTATAAAAAACAATATTGCATTAGTTAAAGAATTATTAATGTGAAGCAATAAAAAGAAAACGATTCTGATGCTAAGTGTAAAACAAAAAACTTTAATCATTTTTTTTAACAATAGTTAGTTTCTAAGAAACTAAAATAATAAAATAAATTTCAGATTTTCATGAATCAATCAATCGTTACATATAGTTAGCTTAAAAATGTCTCTAAAATGTATTTTTATCCAAAATAATAGATGTATTTTTTAATTAACAAATAATTAATTCAACATATATATATTGATGAAAATCCATTTTCTATAAGTAATAAATAAAAAAAAAATTACAGATAGCTATTGAAACAATTGCTTTTTTTAATGCTTAAATAAACATGTATATATATATGTAAGTTATAAAAAAACAGCATGGGGGGAAGCCTAGATATATATTTACACATACTAAAAAAAAATTAAAAAAGAAAAAAAAATCTGATATAAACATTGATATTTTATTTTAATTTCATCGTTTTTCATTCCACTGTGTTTAGTAAATTATTTAAATACGTATCAGATGAAAAAAAAGTATATTATACAAAAACTAACATATTCATTATTTTAACAATAATTTCCTTCTTAGGTTTTAAAATAAAAAAAATGTTCATTTAGCAAATAATTGTGACATACCGCTTGCTTAAGAAGTAGCAGTAAAAGATAAAATCTCATGTATAGATGCATAATATTTTATTTATATTATATAGCTGGTATACCCGTTCCTCGCCCGGGTGAATTGAAAAATTAAACAAAACAGATTGAAGTATAAAGTTTTTAATGAGTTAATTTACGTGAATTGCAAGTTAAACAAGAAAAAAAAAGCTTTTTGCATATATCAGCAGAGCAAAAAAAAAACATATTTGTTAAATTTTAAGTCTGTAGATCTAATAGCTGATAAAAGGGATTTTTATTTATTTATAACTCTCTGTGTCTCTCTGGTCAGTCAATTTTTGAAAGCTAAGCAAATGTAACACATTTTGTGTAATGAATGCTTAAAATAGTGTAAATAATTTATATCTGGAAGTGTAATACATTAATATTGCTTTTTGTTGTATTCACTTTATGTTAAAATCTTGCCACTACCCCTCCCTTCGAAATCTAGTTTTATTATAAAATTTTAAAAAATAGTGATTAAGCTGATCAACGGAGAATAAATTAAAAGCGAGCACACACTGAGGCATGGGGTAGACAAAATAAAAAGGAAAGCTTTGCTTCACACAAAAAAGATAAATATATGCTGTCACAGGCTTTTTTGCAGATGGCAAAATTTTTCCCTTCATTCTTGACAATTATCGTTATATTCTGGAAACTTCACACAATATCTTTATAAATTATAGCCTATGTGTTATTCTGATGTATAAGCTATATTATTGTGAAGTTTCATTAAAATCCATTCAGGTGTTTTTCCGAGAAAGACTACCAAACATACTTTCGCATTTATAATATATGTCTTGATTATCTATGTTTGTATACATGAAAAACAATAAAAAGAATAATTACATGTCAATCTGCTTTAAATTTTAACTCCAGAAATAATTGTAGTGGGTCCAAATCTAATATAAAGATATATATTTTTATATGCTGCCCACGGGATTATAATGTTTTTCTGAAGTGGCCTGCGAGGTCATTTGGGTTGACTTACCCTGTACTACAGTAACATTTTGAAATTACATCCATTTGTACAAAATTAAATTCAAAACACACCTTACAATTTAAATCTTAATTGAAAGTCAAGGAGTTTCTAAAACATGTCTATAATTATATTTGGAAAAAAAAAACAGGGGATAAATTATATGAAAAAATCTTGCAACAAAAAGATTTTCCTTTTTAAGAAAAGGCAGTAAAATGTACAATGTTTTCAAGGAAAGATTATGTTTAAATATCTAATTTTAAATACATTTATGTCTAAATATGAATATAAATTTCATGGCAATATTTTAAGCAATGAATTGCAAGGAAATATGAAAATACACATCTACAGGGCACTAGCTACAACAAAGATGGCTGGAACAAGGAAATGTGGCAAGTTTGAAGGATGACTAGAGAAGCATTAGAAAGTATGGATTGCCGCATCCATTGGCAAGCAGTAACAGCCCTTCAAGCTACTTCTGCTGCCATTTACCAGCACGTGTAGGATACTGTTGATATACCCATCTCAAGTAGTTATTACCTACTAACAGGTTGCCATTGGCTTGCACTCTTGATATCCATTAAAACTGTAACTAATCCTGCAGCACAGATGACTCTGTTAATAATGGTGCCAGGCTAGAGTGAAAAATGACAAAACGGTACAGGGTCATGTTTTATGCCAAACACACCGGCAAGTCACTTCTTGTCTGCCCATTGATAAATGCTGTCTATGAGTTTTGTCCCCACACTCTTAGACAGATCAACATAGTGACAAGACAAATCTGGCCATATCTGTAGACTGCCCCATTAAAAAAACAATGAAGCATCTTGTTGTGTTTGAAGTATCATCACATGACAGCACAGATCACTTGTTTCATACTTAGGCCCTATGACCATTAACTGATATATGGATAAAGTATCATACATTTTTTTTTTATTATATTACACTGCTGGCCAAACAAAATGCAACACCCTGAAGGAAGCATGCAAACCATGTGAAATTTACATCATGTGTTGGCGGCAATGAAATATGCAAATCGTTAGCATTATAGTGCAGACGCACATCACGAGCGACGATAGTGCTATATATGAATAGTTAACTAAACTAGTTAACTTTTAGTTTAAGCACTCACACATTTAAAGACTCATTTGTAACTGAAGAAAACTTTGTTTTGAAACCAACAGATAAATTAACTTGGATTATAGAGAGAGAGAGAGAGAGACAGCAGCTTCTAGCCACTTTTGTAGTAATTTGAAATTGCTTGTAGAATATAAAAAGGTGAATAACTTTACTAGGTTGATTGTGGTCGGTGATGTTGAAAGTATAGGAAAAAACCATCTTCAGAGTTAAAGACGGGAAAGAGTTATGCCTGAGAGCATTGGAAGATGTTATGTATTTCCCAAAGCTCCATAGAAATCTTATTTCTGGTGTCAGTTCACAGCATACGAAACGCCATCTGTGTAATTAAGAGAGTTAAGTGTACTGTTATATCTTTAGCAAAGAATATGTGAACTGTGTTTGCACCAGCCCAACTGTACATGCGCAGTAATTCCCATGTGAATGTGAAAAGAAGCTGTGAGTAAGAAATAAAGACCAGTCCACAAAAAACTGTGTTGTAATGTGTCATGTAAGCTATCGACAAGATAGAACCATAAAATTGGTCATTGTGCTATATATTCTTGCATCCACTGCTTAAGTGTTGGAGTTTGACACTAAAATTGATCCTTACGCAGCCAGAGTATAGGAATAAGCAACCTAAGAATTAAAAAATGGATGAGTGAAGCTAATGTGTTGTATTCGTATTACGAAACAAAAAGCCAAGTTCGGCAGCAAGTGATATAAGGTAGGTGAGAGCAATGTTCTTTGAATTTTTGTGAGAATTTTAATTGTCTTTAATTGCTAATTTGAGGAAAGACGAGTTAAAACTTGTTGCTGAGGAATTAAAAGTAACTGTGCCAGATAATGCAAAAATTCTTGACTTGAAAATTTTAATTGAAAGTAGTGAAATCTATAAAACAGAAACAGAATCAGTTGTAAATATTATTGACTATGCTGTTGAAGAAACGAGAATTAAAAAATCTGCGAGGGAATTAAATTTAGAGTTAGAAAAAATAAAATTAGCGCATAAAAGTTGTCAGAAAGTGAAACAAATTAACAGTTAGAAAAAATTAAGTTTGCGAAGTTAGAAAAGCAATAACAGCTTGCTAATATTCTGGAAGATTTACCACGTGATTCGACACTTTAAACAGTGAGCGCCACCGAAACATGTAACAATATTAGTATCGAAACGTTAATAAAAAGTGTAAAAACATTAACTATCCCTGTACCTTCACGCCTTGAGTCATATAATTTATTTTTTTCAGTCACTAGAGAAAGCATTCAAAACGAAAGAGGTTCCCGAAGAATAGAAATCGGAAATTCTTTTGAATATCCTTGGAGAGAGAGCGAATATCTTAATGATTTATGTGTCAGAGGAAGAATTGCACAGTTATGATAAACTAAAAAATTTAGTTTTGAAAGAATTTCAGCCTACACCGCAAGAATGCCATAATAATTTTCGTAAAACTCAAAAATTAAATTCAGACAGTTATGTTCAGTTTGCGTCAGGTTAAGTGCAACATTTGAGTATTACTGTCAGTTACGAAATGTTAATGAATTTAGATCAGTATGTGAATTAATTGTTGCAGATAATATGATGAGCACACTTGACAGAGAATTATCGACTCATCTTTATATATAAAAATCTTCTGTGAGTGTGTAAGAGACTAAACTCTTCCTAAGCGGCTGGACTGATTTTGTTGAAATTTTTTGTGTAGGTTCCAGTGGATTTGAAAATGGTTTAGATTCACAATTCCGTCCGATATCACAATTAGTTAAAAAGATATTTAGAACATTCAACTCAATATTCACCTGCATTGTTGTATTAATGTTGTTATAAAAATGACGTGAGTTGCATCGAAAATCGATTTTCAGTTAAACTGGATCTTTAGTATTACAAAAATGCAGAGGAATCATGCTTTTTAGCGTTTTTAATTAATATCCTTTCAAATAATTTTATATATGTAATTCTTCTGGTCATGTGTATGTGACTGACTCCTACTAAACGGCTGGTCCAATTTGGTTATTTTTTGTATGGGTTCAAGTTGAATCGAGAATGATTCCAATTCACAACTTGGTCCGATACTGCGATTATTTAAATATGCACCAAAATTATGTAGGGGCACGCAATTTTTCATAAAAAAGTCATGGGCAATATTCTTGAGGCCACTATTTTGAACGGCAAACTTCAAGGTGAAGTTGTACTTTTACCACAGATCCCACGATTCTTTCAGACTCACCAACCCATTCAAATGTTTGCAATTTCCAACTGGCTTGGTATTTGCATTAAGTCACAAGGTCTAACAATGACAATTTGTGACTTAGATTTAGAAAACCCTTGCTTTTCGCAAGGCCAATTATATATTGCATGTCTGAGGTTTGGCAAACCATCACATTTGTTTGTTTGTACCCCTCAGAGATTAACCAAAAACATTGTACATTCAATGGCATTACGATAAATTTTATTTTTTGTGCATTAAAAAAATAAACCTGTTATGAAAATAGCACAAGTTTTATCTTTCTTACTCTTTAATCAAAACAAGTTTAAGTTTCTATTCAGAATAGGTTCTATATTCAACTTAGTTTATAGTAAATACGTACTAACACGCAATTGATAGGTATAATTGTGGTAACTGTACATGTTATGATGTCAGGTATTGTAATAACTTTCTTTATAAAAAATTTCACCAAAACGGTCCAGATTGTTACAACTTATTCGAAAAAGTTTGTAATTTTCGGATTTAAGATGTGTGCACAGGACAGGGTCTGTCGGATCTGTTAGTATTAATGTAAAAAAAACGAGAAACATTTTTTAAACCCCATGAGTTAGGGCGAGAATGGGATATTTATTTATCTTCTAAGGGTAAAAATAAAAGTGAATCCAATACATTTTCCAGGTCCTTCACTGGAAATGAAAATAAACAATTTGATTTCAATGAACAACAGACATATAACAACTTGCGAAGTCAGACAGGCGTTTCGAGCGTATTTTTTTCAGAAATAAAGAGTGAAAAATGTATGTTGTGTAAAAATGAAGCAAACGCTTTGCAATTTTGTCCTCAGTTTAAAAGTTTTTTGATAAATGAAAGAGTAGATTTTGTTAAAAACAATAAATTGTGCTTTAAATGTCTATCCCCAGAATGTTGTGTTAAACAGTGTCACTCTAGAAATTGCATAATCTGTAAGAAGCCACATAATAAATTGCTTCATTTTCAAAGAGAAAGAAAAAGTAGCCAGACTCCCCCTTCGGTTCTTGAAGAGAAACCGTAAACGTATATTTTAACTCCTCTGTCCCTTCTTTCATTCCCAATGCAAATATAAACAATCAAGAAATCATGGCGACTACAATTAGTCATAACAAAATTAAAAAATGCTTATTGAGCATGGCTAGCATCTTAATTAAGGATAAATATTTGAATTGGCATGAATGAAGGTGTTTGTTAGACGTAGGCAGTATTGCTTGTCTTATAACGAATGAGTGTGCTAGTAAATTACAACTGAAAAGATTAATACTTTTATCTCATGTTTAAATGCCTCTATGATTGTGAAGGATTTAAATGATAGTAGTTAAGAAAAAAAAAATCACAGATTTTATTCCAAATATTTTGTTTAATACCAGTGTTAATTTGTCAGATATAGTGGAGTTAGCTGATGATCGTTTTAATATTCCAGATAAAATAGACATGTTGTAAGGTGCAGAAATATTTTTTGAACTAATGAGACTGGAAAAATTTAAGATAAAAAATTCAGATCTAATTTTATAAAACACGGCTTTTGGATACGTTGTAAGTGGTAATGTAGATTCATTAAATGAAACTAGAGTTCATTGTGGTTTGGTTATAGACCAAGATTTAAATAAAACGCAGCAAAAATTTTGGGAAGTAGAAAATGTGGAGATAGCGCAAACAAAAAATAAACAGGCTAATTTATGCGAAGAACACTTTATGAAAACGCATTCTTGAGACATATGTAGTTCAAATGCCCCTTAAAGGTGATCCAAATTGTTTAGCGAATTCCAGGGGCTTTGCTCTCAAACGATTAAATGCATTATGGCTTAGATTCGAAAAGGATCCTCAATATCTAAAACTGTATTGAGAATTCATGCAAGAATATGAACAATTGGGACATATGCGAGAAGTGACAGTTGAAAATGACAATCCGAAGATGAACTATTTCTTACCTCATCATGGCCTCTTATAGACCTGAGAAAAGTACCACTAAGGTGAGAGTGGTCTTCAATGTGTCTAGTCCTACAGATAATGGAATCTATGATTTTTCCAGACCAAAACATTGGGTATGTCCTCAGACCCAGTAAGAGACACTTTTTCCTTTAGAGTTGACGTGATACCTAGTGAGTCCTATACAAAGAGAAGCATTTTATCAACTATTGCAAGACTGTTCGATCCTTTGGGACTTGTGGAAATCGTGGTGTCCAAGGCCACGATGCTTATGCAAAAGCTTTGGAGACTTAGTATTAACTGGAAAGTTCCACTCCCAAATAAAGTGAGAGCCTAAATAGCAACAATATCGAAAGACGTGTAGTGATTGAGAATGCTTCATCTATAGAGATTCATGCTTTTTCTGATAAGTCAGAGCATTGCTATGGAGCTGCAGTTTATTGCAAATCAAAAAATCCGGAGTGATTTTGGGGAACTTAATTACTGGCAAATCGAGAGTTTCACCAATTAAGTGCCAAACTATTCCCAGATTAGAGTTATGTGCATCTGTCCTTTTCTCCAAACTTGTGAAAAGAGTGATTGATGCCTTGAAACTAGAATCAGTTAAAGTTTATCTGAGGACTGATTCAATGATAGTGTTGTCATGGCTACAAAAAGAACTGATGGACCTTAAAACATTTGTGCAGAATAGAATTGCTAAGATTCAAGATTTGTTCCCTGTACGGCAATGAAGACATGCGCCATCCAACTAGAATCCTACAAATTTGTTTTCACGCGGGGTAGATCCTGACAAACTTCTGAACCAAGAACTGTGGTGGAACAGTCCAGAGTTTCTATCTAAAAGTGATTATCTGAACAAAACTGCGAACATTAGTGAAAACAACGATGTATACAATACAGAACTGAAGAACAGTGTTGATGAAAAAGTTGAGAATGAAGTGCCAGTATTTAACATTTGGGTGAATGACTTTGTGAACAATTGGTGTAATATTAGTAACAATTATTTAACCATTCTGCATATCTTAAGATAAAATAAAAAAATTCATGAAATGGTTAGCAAACCAGATGATCAATTAGCTAGATACTTAGCGGCAGAAGGCATTAAGAGGAAGTTTATACCACCTAGATCACCTAACTTTGGTGGTCTATGGGAGGCTGCTATTAAATCCTTTAAATACCATCTAAACGGGATACGAGGAGAATAAATTTGACTTATGAGGAATTTTTAACTGTGATAGTTAAGAACTACCTTAAGAAACGGGAAAAAATTACTAGAACAGTGCAATTAATGTGGAAATTTTGGCGTTGCAATTATCTTTACCAAATGCAACAAAGTTATAAATGGATGTTCGAAAAAAAACAATGTAAAAGTTAGAGATTTAGTGTTCTTAATTGAAGAGAAATTGCCACCATTTAAGTGGTTATTAGGAAGAAATATTCAGGTTTGTTTAGGAGACAGTAACAAAATTTGTGTAGTTAAAGTGAAAACAAAATTTAGTACTTATAAAAAAGCCATATCTAAAGTTTGTGTTTTACCAATGCCAAGTGATTAAGTACTGTTGATAAAAATTATTTTTTTTTGTTCAAAATGTGGGGTGGTATATCAGTTCACGGCATAAGAAACGCCATCTGTGTAATAAGAGAATTAAGTGTATTGTTATGTCTACAGCAAAGAATACGTGAACTGTGTTTGTGCAAGCCCAATTGCGCATGCCCAGTAATTCCGATATGAATCTAAAAAGAAGTTGTGAGTAAGAAATAAAGACCAGTCCACAAAAAACTGTGTTGAGATGTGTCCTGTAAGCTATCGCCAAGATAGAACCATAAAATTGGTCATTGTGTTAGATACTCTTGTGTCCACTGCTTAAGTGTTGGAGTTTGACACTAAAATTTGGTTTTTGAATAGAAAAAACAGGAGGCTATTTTAATGGAAAGAGGGGGAAAATTGAAATTTACAATAAATATGGAGAATTAAACTTTTATGCAAAACGAATTACTGGGCTCTATTAATTTAAACCTCATTCTTATATAAAGTCTAAAAATAAGTAATGTTTGAAGAATAAAACCTAGAATATGGCTGTTGAATCTCGTAATAGCCTTGAATTATGACATTGCCGATTTTGTCATGTAAATAGCAATTATATTCTAAATACCAGTAAAAATTCGAGTGTTAGAAGACTTCCAATTCAAAAATTTAATAAGAAAATTTGAAATCCTTGTAAATTAGTAAAGACAAAATGACTTTGGTTTACATCAATATCTGAAAGGTCATCAAGACCATTAGAAATATTACACATGGATTTAGCAGGGCTGCCAGCAGTATCAAGTGAGTGAAATTGATATCTTTTAACAATAAACTGATGATTATTCATGACCTGTTACTGTTTTTCCAATGAAACGAAAATCTGAAGAGATAGACTGTTTTCTGAGATTTCAAAAACAGGCAGAATGATATTTAGATACAAAAATTGTAAATATCAGAACCAATAATGGTTAAGAATTTATGTATAATGAATTTACTAAGTTTCTAGGTAAATAGGGAATAAAGGCAGAAAGTACAAATGTCTATACTCTGGAACAGAATTGCATCAGTGAACGATTTAATTTCACTGCCTTAGATGCAATTAAAGCTATGATAAATAATAGTGGTCTAGATAAGCGATTTGGGGGAAAGGGGCTCGTATGTGTTTTGTGTAGGTTTGGAATAGAGTGTGTCATAAACAAAATAAACTCCTTATGAACTGTATACAGGTAGAGAACCAGCAGTATAAAACTTAAAAACTTTTGGTTGTTTAGCTTATATAGGAATACCCAGACAAAAATGCACAAAACTAAATATGCAAGAAAAACTTGGTATAATGGTTGGGTATGCACATCAAACACAAAAGGGTATAGGATATGGTTAAAGGATGAAAGAACAACAATTGAGACAGTAAATGATCATTTTGATGAAAATAGAATGGATGTGGAATCTGTCCCGTCAACTTTGGTAATATATGGAAGCTGCATGGACTGCTGTAGCCCAAGGATACATCCAAAGTATCTTTGATTCTATGCCAAGGTGTATGGCAGCGGTTATAGGCAACAATGGGGGCTATACTAACTACTGATTTTGTCATCATCCACACGTCACAAGAGGCTGTAATTTTAATTGTTTGACCTTTGTACAATTTGTTATCTGCCAAATAAATTTTGCTGTTATATCTTTGGTCCTTCTTGGTGTTACCAGCAGTATATAATAAAAGGTAAAAAGCATTTCAAATTAAATCTATTGTGTAAATTTTTCAGTTAAAAAAATAAAATTTTCTGTTTTTATGACTGGGATGAGCTTACATTGTTTAAAATAAAAGTTTAAAGTAGGGTTCTATTGTTATTACTAGTAAACATACTTCATGCATTCAGCATCCAATTTATTCTTTATTTTGCTTTTTCAACTTATGTTAAAAAACGTTTCACACAATATGTTGTAATGAAGGGTATTAAGGCTATTATAGAAACTGGAGGATATTACATGTAAATTTTTAACCTAAAATCAAGATCTTTTCATTCACATTGTTGTATTCCAACATAGAAACTGTTGATAGTTCAATCAGAGATGTTCTTGTTTTTTCAGTAATAAATCATTTTTATTGTAATGGATTTCTAATACAGTCAATGCACATTTCTTGTTGATAAAAGTAATTCCTCGCAATGGATTTCATTTTAAAATATGCTCCTGAATTATGCCTTTGCATCTTTATTCAAATTTATTCTATTTTTGATCATAAATTAACTTAACGTTTTAGGGCATTGCATATTATTTTTCACATAAGATTCCCACAAATCAAATTTTAAATTACAGCATTGATTTTGTTGTTCAATTTAAAAATATTTACTTTAAGGCCTTGAACAGATATTAAATTCATTTAAAAATATAAATATATCAGACACAAGTATGCAAATATATATATATAAACTCATGGTTATACAGATTAATTGAGAGCAAATGTAACTCCATTTTGCATATACAAATACAGGTTTTGAGGGATATGGAGTAACAAAGGTTTTTATACCCTGATCCCAATTATATGATACTTCTATGAAGTTGAATAGAAGTTATTCTCTTTATAGACATTATTTTATCCAATTAATAGATATTAAAGTATTTCAAGCACTGTAAAAAAATTCTGAATTTATTTTTATTCTATGTGACTTTCTCTAAAAGTTTTCAGAAGGCGATAGTACTTCGGGAAACTATTTGGGGTATATTCCTGTGACAGGTATGTTTTATGCAAGTTAAAATATGTTCCAAATCATTGATTCTATTGCAAATTGTACAAACAGCATTATCCTGTAAACTACATTTGTTTAGAAGGCCAGGCATATTATCATTCTGCTAAAAATTTGTACTCCTAGAATCTCCTCTCTTCTGCTTATTGTCCAATTTGATATTATATCAATGGATGGTATGTGCCCTAAAATTTCAGAGTATTTATTGTAATAGAAGTTTTGGTCATTTTTCTGTAGCATGTTTTGGTAAGCATATGTATGAATATCTTCTGAAGCTAATCAGTCAATATTTGCATCAAATTCGGTTACAGCTCTGGCATTTTATCCACTTACTTATTCCAAAAAATATTTGGGTGACTCGTAGTCCAAAGAAATACCACCTGCGTATTATATAGTGAATGGTTATGTATTTTAGAGGCCAGTCTATGGACTACTTTAGGTGTCTGGATTGAGAGATTTTGCAGTGCAGATAAAACAATAACTGTCTGATAAAATGAACATTTTCCCATTAAATTCTATGAATTCATCTTAAGCTTGACAAATAGCCAAGGCTTCTGCCATGAAAATGGAATTCGCTGGTTTAATTTTATAAGCAAAGGAACTATTTTGTGTAACACCTGCTATTGAAGTAATATGTAGGTTTTTGGATGCATTTGTAGTAACTATAAAATATTCCTGGAAGTTGTGCTCAATCGATTCATTAAATGATCTATTAATTACAGGAATTGGTAGATTTTTACTTCAGAAGCTGAATTCTTTAGTAAAAATCTTGCAGGGAAGTTCTGTAAAATAAATCAGTCTTGGGATAGCAATAATCTGTTCTTTGACTATATTCAAACTTTGAAGATATTTCTTAATACTATTTTTATCATCTCCCAGCAATGCTACATTTATTGTCCTTGGGTTCTGAAGATACAATGAAGAAAATTTTCTATTTGAAATTTAACAAGAAAAAATGTTTTTGCCAACCTTCTAATTTTCTTGGAGAGAATTTCTTGTTGAGCCAGTTTGAAGAGAACAATATTTTCAGTCCATTGAGGAAAGCCCAAAGCAATTCTGAGAGCTTTGAATTCAATAACAATGAAAGGTTTTAGTTGATTGTCCGACTATTTATTTATGGTGTGGCATGTGTAAAAAAGGTACTACAAATGCTATTATTGGTAAGATCTTCAGCTCTTACACCATAATGCTTGTAAGCCATACCTTTAAGAGCATTGATCTTTTTCAGTGCTTTATTTTTCACTTCATTTATGATTGTGACATTTTGATTTCTTTTCGAAAATATTCTCCTAAATATTTAATGAAAGATTGCGATGTAAGAGGGATCCCAGTTACACCCCCGCATTGCAGGGAGACCCAGGATTCAAGAGGGTCCAAAGCCTGACAGATGCCAAGTACTCAATCCTTTGTAAGATCTGGCTTGGGACAAGAAACCTGACTTTGCCAGGAGGCCCTAATATTCTCCTTTACAACACTAGATATACATAATGTAGAAGCAGTATTGCAATGAACAGTTTACAAGTAAAATTACAGTGATCATTATGCGTATTCTAATAAAAAAAAACTTTTTTTTAGATTTTGTTTCAAATTCTTTTTAAAAATCTACACAATTTGCTGTGAATTTCCCACACATTTACTTATTAGATCACAAGATACTTATTGATTATAGGGAAAATATACACAGCAAAACTTAAAAAACATGCCTGCTTATATAATTTACAATTGAAAATCCTGGCTTATGCCAGTTGCTATTAAAAATAGGTGGTCTATATTAAAATATTGCACACAATGGTTGGTGATATAAATAGGAAGCACTATTTTCAAATAAAGTCAATTTTACTTCAATACCAATCAAACTTGTACGTTTTGTATTTTTTTAAAAAAAGAAACTTTAAACATTTAATTTAAGAGACATTGAATTAAATGTTTGAAGAATACATTGTACACTTGAATTTTGATAACGTGTATTGTTAAAAAAAATGTTATATAAGTCATGTACTAATAAGCAGTATTACATTGGTATATAAATTTTTCTCCAAGAATTTCATAATGGTCTAAATTCATATGCCATAATCACATGCTAAATGACAATCACATGTTTCTAGCCAATTGGTTCAAAGTTCATTGTTGCCAACTTCTTTTTGCAGAAACTTTCTTTTAAGAAGTTCATATTTGTCAACAGTTATAAATAAGCAAAATATACTTGATTTGAAAATAGACATATAAAATAAGAGTTATTGTTTATAATACTTGGATATCTTTACTCAATTATGAAACTTAAAATTTTATTTAAATTTTACAAATAGAAAAGCAAGTACAATTAGTTTGATGTTTGTTTTGAATTCAATGTAGAACATGTGTTTCCCTTTATCACATGATTATTATGAATTTAGTCCATTGCAGTTAGATTCCTGTATAGTTAAATTTAATAGATTTAACTAAGCATTTAGAAAAATGAATGAATTGGCAAAATTGTAAAATAAAATTTGTTTCCAATTTAAAATCCATGCAAATTGATTTAGCAAGTTTTTTATAAAAAATCATGAAATGCAGTGTAAATAATATTTCTCAGAGCATATTAAATTCATCTTTTTATCACAGATCATTTTATAATTAGTTTGATTAAGAAATTGATGATTCCCTACTAGCAAGTCCTTTTCTCCCCTCTCTATTTTTTTCTATTAAAAGCATAGATGAATTGAAACTCTATTCAAGAGTTTGTATAGTTGAATAACTAATCCAAAGAAAAAGCATCTTTCTAAACTTTAAAAAAATACATAAAAATACTCTATAATGGAAATAAAAGCTATATTTTTAAGAACAAGGAATAAAAAAAACATACTTTTTTTTTCAATGAAGATAAGGATTCCATTTCCACATCACCTTTGAGGTAGGAATTTTGATGCGCTTTTTTTTAAAAAGAGGTGTCGCCAAGAGCCCTAATCCTCTTATACAAATTCATTCTAAGTATCAAAACTTAGAACACAATGATAGAAGTACCATACAAAACAACTATGGAAAGAAAATCTATAAGTTTCAAGGCAAAACTTTTTACAAATATTATGGTGCTAGTTTGATATCGGGGGTAATAGCGCCAAGTTGTTGCTTACATTCGCCAAGATGTGCGATAACATTACAATATGGTTACCTTAATATTTTTATTGTCCGTCGATGTGGTTGCCATGGGGATAACATACATTAGAAATAACATTTATTGGTTTTTCTCCGCTGTAACCCTTTTAATTTGAGATGATTTTAATAAAAATTTCTACTTTCTGTAAAAATTGAACCATTTTCAGTGTAATTTTACTAGTGTTTGTGTCTTCTGTTTAATTCTGTGCTATTTTCGAATATGGATATTTCTAAAATGTGGGGTATTAGAATATTTTTTCTTAGAAGAATAAGTGTTGTGTTTTTAATTACCGCTATAAATCGTTTATTTTCGTTTTATTTTACATTCTTTGTTCGATGATATTTGTTGAAGGAACTTGCAATGCAAGTTCCATATTGCAAGCTTTCACTACTTTACAATTAGAATTCTTAATTTTAACATGCATTATATAATTATTTTATTCATAATGTAATACAAAAATGCAATTATTACTTTTTTAATAATCATCCAATATTCATTATTTATAATTGTTTTTATTAACATTTATTTATAAATATTACATATTTTCTTATTTATTTATAATTAATATTGTTATTTATTTATAACTATTACTGTGATTTATTTATAATTATTAAGTTTATTTATAACTATTTCTGTTGTTTATTTATAGCTATTATGTTATTTATTTACAATTATGTATACAAGTAATGTTATGCATTATTTTTATTTTTTTACAATTCGACGATTATTCTTTTTTATAATTACTATTAAATTATATTACATGATTATTATTTCTGATAACTTATTAAGTTGTATCATATCAATATTATATATAATTACGATAAAATAATCATATAATATTATATGCTGCTTATAATACTATTATTACTACACGTTACTTTATCACATATTATTGATATCCATTATTTATTGATTGATCTACGTTATTCTCAATCTCTTCCTATATCCTTTATTTGAAATGCATTTCAAAGTATTTCAAAACAATTCTTTAAAATTATTGTGTATGATTAAATTACCGTTAGGCTGCCATATTGGATTTCATTCTAACTACAGCAAATGCTGCTATGCGCAATTAACCACCATGTTAAATTAGTTCCAATATTATGAACTTGGGGAAAAGAAAAGAAAAACATACTACTTGCTATTTTGAAACTAATACCATAAAGAGAAACTATCCACATTGATGTCTATAAAAATATCACAAAACAAAATATATCTTAAGAAAAATATCACAATATTTCACTAAACATTCTATTTCGGTATGAAAATGCTAAAAAACTAAATATTTTTTAACAATACATTAAGATTGACACAAATTTGGCTGCTTTTGCACCATATTTCAAGACAACCAAAATATTAAGTAAATAAATAATAACCAAATTTAATTAATAACCAAAAATTAATAACCAAAATGTAAGTATCTAAAATAATGCAATTCTGAAAATAATTCGTTGGCTATCCGATTGATACACACAAATAGATGTAAAAAATTTTATACTAAAGAAATAAAATCTATATACAAATATTTTCTTCATAATCTAGCAGTTGTAAGATAATGAAGGAATAAAATGCAAAGGCATTGATGGTTATAGTCAGTATGAAACAAAAATGACGAAAGCATGTTGAATTTAGTTCCATCATTGTGTTAGTATATGTATAATAAACATACCTTAACAGATAATATTGCCATTATTCGCACTGGTGATTTGGAAAAGCAGGGCCAACCCATGACACCTAGGACCTATAAATACTGTTTTTTCTTTCCAATAAATACATATAATAAATTTTTTTATCACAGCTGTAATAACAAAATCAATTAAAAAATTCACATAAAAAATATATTCTTCATAAGTTAAAAGCCAATTTTATAATGAAGAAATTCCATCATTGCTCCTTCTAACAAAAAAAATTTTTTAAACTGGCACCAAAAATGAAAGGAATATGTATTATAAGATATTTCAGAGTAATATCAAAGAGTTTTACATTTTCTTCCCAAATAAAAATTAGGTGGGAAATAGCAGTAATTTTAACAACTCAAACATGAATTCTGTGTAAAAATTTATTAGAATTTAAGAACATTCTTAATATAAAAATAAAATTAAACTCTCGGAGAAGATAATTGATACACAAGAGATAATGCATTGAAAGATCATTGCATATGCTAATTTATGATCAAAACTTACACATACAAAAAATTGCTACATAATGCCAAAAATGAGCAAAGTTATTTTGCTTTAATATTTACCATACATATGAAACTAAAAAGAGTAATCAATAGTGATGTGAAAATTTTCCATATAATGAGATACAAGTAACCGTTGTAAAAAATATATATATACAGCAAGACTCCAATTTAATGAATTTTTCTCTTTCCCGGATTAAAATGATAGCAAATGAATAATAAACCCCTAATTAATAAATTATTTCAACAGCTAAAAAAATTTTTCTTTTATTAGTATTTTTTTTTTCAAATGACATACTTTTTTTGTTCAGACAGAAAAAGATTTTTCTTGTGAATGGCAAATTTCGACAGGAAAGGGAAGGACAGTTGAGTCATGAGTGTAACTTATCATGCAAGTTTTGAATAGGACAGGAAATTCCTTTCTTACATTTGATGACAAAACGCCTATCTGTGTGACTGAAGTTGAGGATATTGTTGATTTTTCAAGCTATTGAATAGTGATTCTGATGCAGAAATTGATAATAAAACTCTTATCAAAATTGTTATATTTTCTAATATTTTACATTGTTTGGAAACTGTTAAAGCATGCATTGTGCAGCACAATGTAAATGACACAGTATTTTCTTCTCTTCTTAATAGCTGTTAAATAAAAAGCATGTAATTTCTAACCATGAATATTTTTATGTAGTAGCTTATTGTAGAATTTTCAAAAGGAAAGTGTAAAAAAATATGTTTTTTGCTTGGACCTTGATATAACGGATAATCCTGAATTAACAAACAAAATGTTCAGTCTCAATGAATATATGTTAAATCAGGGTTCGACTGTATATATGAATCAGTAAAAAAAAGACCAGATAATCTATTTTGCAATTTGTGATTTTCAACTAGCTACACAACCAAAGACAATGTATGATTTAAAGCAAAATGTGAAAATGTAGCTAATTTAAAACTTCAAAATGTTTTGAATAGCTAAAAACCTTCCATTTACATACATCTTCAGGCAACCTCCCAGCTGGGTTTGAAAAAATACCTTCAGATAACAAACACACAAAAATTACAATAACATCCAATTTGCAAATTGATTATTATACTTTGGCCAGAATCCTACTCAGTGAAAACACTTATCAGTCAAAGGAATTCAACTACACATAACAAAATATATTGTTTGTTTTATTGTTGATCAATGTCATGCTTTGAAGGCACACAAAGTTTGATGAAAAAGGTCAAAAACTCTTTGCCAGTTGCCTCAGTATTTCTGCCATTGTGGGTGAGAACTGAAATTAAATATATATATATATATACAAAATATTCCCATTCTGAAAAGTTATATTCAAAAAGATAAATGAAAGTTTATTTTATTTCACATAAAGTAATTAAACTAATTAATTTTGATCTCAAATTTGTCCCATTTCCTCATCCACATCTGACAGCAAAAATAACTTTCATTTCACAGAGACATTATGATAAATGATATCCATGTTATTAATTTTTTAATTTTATTATTAAGAGAAGTTTTCTGGATATTACACTATTATTAATTTGAATGCAGCAATATGTGCAATTACCACAGGTATATAAAATTGCAGGCAACAACACAATTTCTTTAATAATATAACAAAATTTTGAAACACTGTACAAATTAATGTAGTGACATGGTTGCAACAGTTAAACCAAATAGTTTTATCTATTTATGGGGTCAAAGAATATCACTGATTTTGAACAGTGAGGAAGAACAACAGCATTAAGACCTTTTTCTTTTGTTCCACAAAAATATTTGGGAAACACAAAATTCTAGTTATTCTTTACATATGTGAAGTAATACTAATGGAGCCATGTAAGGCACTATTTCGTTTATATCCTTTTCCCGTAGGAAAGTAAGGCAATGCTACAAAATTTTTTGAGTGTTGGTGATGCAGATTTTCTCATAAGCCTTCATTATAAAATTAAATATATGTGCAGTATTTCTATGTCAATTTTCAGGCCAGTTAATGGAATCGGCCTTTATATACACTAAACATTCAAAACTTGATATTATTAATGAATATTATCACAGATGAAAATGGTAAGTTATAAACTGCTAATAATTAAAGCCACAAACAAAACATGAAACAATTTTTCAAGACGTAAACACTAATTGCTGTAATCCAAAATTTAGGAAGCATTCGCCAACTGCACGTTATTTAAATGCACATTCAGATGCTTCGATTTTTCAAGTTTTTCTTCACATCTGCGTTTATCAAGTTCTTTCCGAAGATTCTTCATAATGGAGAACAAAATAATTTATTTCTTATACAGCCCTTTTTGTAATTTTTCGCCCGTTTGACTTTTGTCAGTCCGATTAAGTTGTGAATATCATCTCATTATACCTAACCCTAACACTTACTTTGGCCATTTCACATTAAAAATTCTTCAAAAATATAATACCAATCTCAAACAGAATAGAAGATCACATATAAATAAGTATCATGAACCATCAAAACCTTAACACTGTTTTAATTTCTAAATTAAAGAATGTTTTAACTTCAAACTGTTTTAACTTCAGTGTATACAACATGATTCGAAAGTCGCGGAAAATATTTATTTACAGAATAAAATGCGACATTTCTATTGGCTATGAAGCTTATGGCTAGAGTTTCAGAGAGAGAGAGAGATCACTTTGATCTGATTCTAAAAGAAGTCAATAAATTATCTTAATGAAAATAATCTGTCTATTTATCTTAAAAACATTTCCTCGAAAATTTTTGGATCATTCTCTCTTTTTTTTTTTTTTTTTTTTTTTTGTAATTTTGAAACAAATATCGGTGAAGTGCCATTTTTTTAATACCTAATATGGAACTGTAAAACCTGTTTAACGTAAAATATCTAGCGTGATATTTTAATAAATAATCATAGATGGAAAAAATCCAGATAGAAAATTTTTATTATTTTTTTAGACTTTATTTATATAGCTGCTATTCCAGAATATATTCCTCTCTGAGCAGTGCCGGTTTTAGATCCTTTCCGGTCCTGGGCGCAGAAGATCTAATCGAAATTTATAACCAGAAAATGTGATTAAGTCCAGCTTATCCGGGCCCTTATGGACCACTCCAGGCCTCTGGGTGCCTTCCCCAAGCGCCCAAATGGCTAAACGGGCACTGTCTTTGAGTTTTTAAGAGCATTGTGGAGATTAGCAAACTGCTTCAAAAATCATTGTTCCAGAGATGTGCCGCGTTGCGTGGTTAGGCATTCTTCACTACAACACGGTTGAATTAAATAACAATAAACATTTATTAACTTTAAAGATTAAATGAGCAATTAAGAGGTAAACTTCTAAAAACTACAACACATGGTGAACCAGGCATGCTACAAGAATAGCAGATCAATTCAGTTCAGTTTTGGAGTCGTTATGTTGAGCTGTAAGGTCGCTGCATACTCCCCTTCCAGTGTCAACGATACCTAGTTGGAAGATGAACTTTGCGACCAGATCGTGTAGATGGCTGGGTAGGCGTTGAAGCTGTTGGATCAGATTCCACAGTAGCAGGTGTTAAAGCTGTTGCATTAGGTTCCACAGTAGCAGGTGTTTCATTCATGGTTTGAGGTAGTTGCAAGTCTTCAGTGTTAAGAAAGAAGGCAGGTTTGCATCTATCAATAGATACAGATACCCGTTTACCATTGATGTCAAGGAAAAACACTTTATCCTTCCTTTGTAAGACTTTGAAAGGGCCATCATAGGGTTGTTGAAGTGGACGACGTAACATGTCTCGGCGAAGAAAAACATGTGTTGCTTCCAACAGTCCTGGATGGATAAAAACTGGACGTTTGCCATGGTGTTTTGGTGGTTTAGGGTGAAGTGGTTGCATGTGAGACTTAAGTTTCGAAACAAAATTCACAACATCATCGTCTGGCTTGGAAAAGTCAAACATCTCCCCTGGCAGTCGAATAGTGGTCCCAAAAACTAATTCAGCTGGGGTACACAGAATATCTTCTTTAAGAGAAGCTCGTAGACCTAGTAAGATGATAGGGAGTACTTCTGTCCAACGCTCAGTAGCATGGCATTTGATTGCACTTTTCAATGGGCGGTGCAATTCTTCGATCATCCCATTAGCTTGAGGGTGGTATCCAGTTGTACGACACTTCTGAACACCAAGTAGTTTGCTATATCCATTCGACTAATAGGAAAATTAACGCTGGAACACCCCAGGGCAGTTCCATCTCGCCAATATTATTTAATATATATGTAAATGACATCCCTAGAACCAGCCAATCCACGATTTGCATGTTTGCCGACGACACGGCGATCCTGGCACAAAGTAACGAATTACAACTCGTTACTCACTTCTTACACAAACATATAGCCAAACTAGAAGACTGGTTCTCTACTTGGAAAATTGCTTTAAATGTAGCAAAAACAGAGGCCGTCTTCTTTTCACACCACATTAAAAAAGAACCACCAAAATTATATTTACACAACACGCACGTACCCTGGTCCAAAAGCACCAAATACCTAGGGGTAATCCTAGATAAAAGACTCACTTTTAAACAACACATTATACAAATACGTAGAAAATTCAATATTTCCGTCGCTTAAGTTTTCCCCTTAATTGCACGGAAATCATGTTTATCTTTAAGAAATAAAATGCTTATTTATAAACTCGTTCTCAGACCAATACAATATGCAAGTCCAATCTGGGGCCACGCAGCCTATTCTAACATCAAGATGCTGGAATCAGCTCAAAATAAAATTATTAAAATTATCACGGATTCTCCGTGGTATGTTAGGAATGAAGATATCAGATTCGCAATCAAACTTAAAACCTTAAAATGTTTCTTCAAAAAAATAGCTACAAAATTTTTCAATAATATAGATAATCATACAAACCGAGCAATTGCTCGAATAGAAAAATATGTAATTAATCCTTCATTTAACAGACCGCGCAATATTTTAATTTAATCGCTTAAATTCTCAAAAACGAAAATAAGATCGATCGCGAGCGACAGCGAGCGGGCGCTTCTGCTCAGAATGAATGGCAAAGAGGGACGGAGGCCAACATGAGAAAGAAGCCCAAAAACTGGGGGCGGGGCAACAAGAGGAGGCAAAGCCAACCAGGACGCGACGTGGGCGGAGCCAAACACGAAACTGGGAGAAACGGTCAGAACGACAAACGACACGGACGAGAGCGGACGGAAGCAGGAGCTGCAAAAAAAGAAGGGAACAAGGAATCGGAACAAAACAAGATTAGTATGGTTCACAGTTCATGAGTGCATGAGAAATAGACTAAAATTGCAAGAGGAGGGGGAAGGCGAGAGCTGGTGATGGGGTTTCGGTTGAGACCACTTTGTCGAATTGTAGGCAAATTTGTGTTTGCTATTGGGGATAGTGAAAATTGTTTGTGCCTGAATTAGTGGATTTGGATGATTCTCGATAGTCCTAAAGACGTTACGTGAGAGTTTTTAGATGTAATCCCCAATAGGGTCTATCTTTAAATCGTGATGTAAAACACTGTTTCTGATGTACCAAGGCGCATTTGTCATGATACGAAGAATCTTATTCTGCATAGTTTGGACTTTTTTGATAGTGGTAGGGGGCCGCCGCTCCCCAAACGGGGCGGCGTACTGGGCGGAGAATATAAAGCAAGACCTTGTTTTTAAGTGAAAGCGGTGACCTTCTTCCAATCAGCGAAATGCTGAGATGGATTTTGTCCAGAACTTATCACAAATATATTTGGTGTGTTGCCTGTATGTTAGAGAACTATCTAAGAAGAGGCCCAGGTAACGTACCACGTTAACCCACTCGATATCTTCGTCGAATAAGGATAAAGTTTTAGGAATTATATTGCGCCTGTGTTTTCTAAAAACAATTGCTTGTGTTTTGTCGACATTTATCAACGCCAGTCTGTCAACCAAGATTCAAGAGTGTGAAGGTATCGTTGGAGTGTACATTGAGTGTATTTAAGGTTCGCTCCGGGCGAGGACCGCAGCGTCGTCTGCAAATAAACAGATACTGACACTGGGATGATGGGGAAAAATCAATGTAAATATTGTATAGGTAGGGCGAGAGACAAGACCCCCTGAGGACATCCTGCCTCTCTTTGTTGAAAAGTCAAAATTAATTTTGACTCTGAAATGACCTGTTTTTGAGAAAATTGTGTATAATTTTAACTAACTCAGGAAGTTTAATTTAATCATTTTATAGATGAGCCCATCATGCCACACATCTTATCAAATGCTCGTTTGACATCGAGAAAGACTACAGTGAAAACTTATAAGTGTACCCTTCATTAATTATGTTTGTGACTAATCAGTTGGTGAGTGGTAGAGTGATTGTTTCTGAATCCACACTGCTCCGTGGGATACAATTGATTGTATCACAGTGCTGTTTGCTATTAAGAATTATCTTCTCATAAATTTTAGCCGTGGCACATAGTAAACTTATAGATAATTTTGAGCAATATATGATTTTGGTTAGGTTTAGGTAACATGATCACATTAGCCGATTTCCAGAGTGAAGGAAAAATCTATGCTTAAGGCAGGTGTTGATTATTTTAGTGAGGTGTGTAATAGCATTAAGTGGCAATAGCTTTAAGGCATAATTTGGAATATTATCTGGGCCGGAAGCTTTTTTGTTTTGTAATTTATTGATAATTTTAGAGATTTCAGCTGGACTGGTGAGCCTTGCATACTGGAGTTAGCAAGGAAATCTGAAGTTTCGAGACTCTACTAACTCTATGATTTGGTCGTTGTAAGGCTCCGCATTTTCTTGAAACGTAGCCTCGAGATTGTTTTTAAATTCTTCGGCTTTTCGTCGTCCGAATAAAGGATGCCGTTCCTGCCAGCCAGCGGATAATAGTCGGCTTTTTAACAATTCCGTTGGAGGTTGTAAAGGGAGTTATCTTCAAAATCAACAAATTTTGCCAAGAATTGTTCCTATGTCACTAATTTGAGTTTTTAACTCTGCAGGGGAGTTAACTTCTCTTAAGGAGAGGGTTCCTGGTGAGCTGCCATTGCTTACGAAAACGGTTTTTAATTTTAATTAACTCCCCTGATGCGGTGTGGAAGTCTTAGGTGTGGGGTACTAATAACTTTAGTGACAGTGGTCGGGAGATAGCACTAGTGATCATGCCAGTGAAGTTGTTAATTGCATTATCAATATTGAGTATCAATGATAGGGTTACCAGGAATAGAGTTAAAAACTATTTCTTGAAATTTAATCCAATTAGTAGACTTGAGGGTACGGAGATTTTTAGGTAAGGGAATTATTAAGAGCTAGATCAATTAAAACAGGGTTATGACTTAAGTCGTTAACAGAGTATATCTTCGATTTTTAGCAAAAGCAATATCAAGAATAGAGCATGTGCCACGGGCTGCATAGTATGTCAGTGGGTGCCATGATTTCCAGGGCATGGGTGCTCGCCCAGTTGTAAAGGGTGTTTCCATGAGTGTTTGGGCGCCCTGGGTTCCAACATGGGTGGTGAGCATTAAAATCACCAAAAAGCATGACTTGGGACTGGCGTTGAGAATAGCATCAAGCTCGACGTGTTAATATGATCGGGAGGCTTGTAAATGCACGACAACGTGAGGTGAGTGTTGTTTTAGCTCGATCCTAACAGTAGTGTTTTCAAATGTGCTTGTATTGAAAGAGACAACGTGATGCCTGAGTGAGTTTCTGACAAAAATGGCCGTACCACCTCCCCGGTGGGATAAACGGTCACGCGGTGACAAATTAATTGGGAAGCTTGAAGGAATCAGCGGGACCCAGATGAGTTTCCCTGTATACCTATAATATCTGGGTCTTCGTCACACAAAAATTCCTCAATTCTCCTATAACTTGTACTTGACGCTATTGGCGTTCCAGCTCAGAACACGAAGAGAAGAATTATTGGGGTTAGAGGTATTAAATATTGTCGCCTAGTTTGTTCATGATTTTCTGGAACATAGTTCCGAACTGGCTCATCATCGTAGACATCTGCTCCATAAGTACCTTGGTTTCAGAAAGCGATTCGCTACTGTTTTTGCTTGAACTTTCTTGATTTTTTCATTTTTATTTTCATTTTTAGTTTTTTTATTTTTTTTTTTCCTCAAAAGCTTTTCGCTTTCTGCTCATGCCAAACATTTTGGTAGGGGGCTTGCTGGGCTTAAGGTTTTTTGGGTTTTTCACACCTGAAAAAGTTCGCCGGGTGGGGACCACCACAATTAGCGCACTTTGCCGGGGCATCGGGTTTTTTGTTTCTCGTCAAATGACTTTGACTGCATTTCAAGCATTTTGGCTCCCTGTTACAGAAGCGCGAATGATGGTAGAAAAGCTGGCACCTGTAACATTGGGCTGGCATGGAATTTTTATCAAGGGGTTCTACTTTTGATTTTATAGTACCCTATGGATGTAACTTGAAAAATTGCTTGGTTAGCTGGGCATTTCCTCGAGACTACCAAAAACAAAGGCATGTTCTTGTTCTGTTTGCGGTTTCTCATGACCGAAACGTGCTCTGGGGTGATGTTATGAGTACCCAGTTCTTGGATGATCTCATCAACATCAAAATCACTGGGTAGGCCCCGGATGACAGTTTTGAGCTGCTTTTCGCCCGCCATTTCGTAGGTATGGGATTTTAATTTCTTAACAGAAATAAAATTTTGAATTTTCCTATGGGCATTTGCATCTTCGGGGAAAACTTTAAGCTTTCCGCCGACGATCTTGCCCATAACTTTTTTGCCTACGACTTCACTAATTTCTAAGAGCAATCCAGGGGTGTTATATTGCTCATCAATAACAATTGGCGGGGTACGTTTTTTTGGCTGGGTGTCCTTTTGGACGAGGAAGTATGCCCACCAGCGTCAACCGCTAACGGAGACTCATCTGGACTTTCCTGTTCATTATCAATCATGTCTATATTACAGGGGTCCTCTACAGGTGCCTGGGGATGCTATCTTCTTCCTCAGTGCCCGGAGCAGTGTCTACAACATTGTCCTCATTGAGGTCCTTAACATCTACTTCTAAATGGGCAATCGCAGAGAAGGAGTTGCTCAAGGCAATAACTTCCTCGCTCGGTTTTTGCTTTCTTGGCTTTGCCTTTATTAGGCGACTTAGAAGTGCGCTTGCACTTGACTGGGGTAGTGAATTCATTGCTGACATCAATTTCACTACTCGATCTACTAGGCGTCGGGGTTTGTGGCAACCATTGCCTTGATCGCTTCTTGGTGCTCTTTAACGAGTAAGGTATTTGTTTTCCTGGCGCCTTTAATACAAAGCCAGGAAACATTATTTATTATTTTAAGTTCCTCTAACCCTAGAGCAGACTCATTATTATTACAAGATTTAAAAATTAACTCCTCTAGCATTTCATAAAAGTCGTTACAATCTTGTGAAGTATGTAGTTCATTTAACCTAGCAAGGGCTGTTGGTACATTAAAAGCACTCAAAGAACTAAATGAAACCACACTAACCTGTGATCCAGTAGCTGCAGAGGCGTTTTCCTTGTCCATAGCGAGAAATCCAAATTGCGTAGTAATCCAAGTGAGTAATCCAGGGAGCACGTGCGCACACGACGAAAAATCAAGTCCCGAAAAAAAAGGGAAATGGATTAAAAAATAATGCTAAATAGCATAATTGCGGGGAAACCGCAAAAGCCTACAACATAGAATCAACACGAATTTCCGAAAAATATCTAAAATTCGAAGCGATGAAAAAAGATTCCACTAACACGCGGAGAGCCGAACGGAAAGCACGGGCCGGGATGGCTAGCAATGCGGCCGAACTTCAATCCTACTCGGGTAGAAAGCGGACGACGGTCCTCAGAGAGAACAGAAAGGCAGAACCGGTTAAAATGGCAATCGCTTAAATTCTCAAAATTCTTCAGGTAAAACTTAAAAATCATACTAGACTTACTCTCGACCAATAGGAACAGAGCAAGCCGGCCAATAGCGAAGCGAGCACTGGGATCGCCTCGGCACCCAAACTCAATTCCTATTGACACACCCACTTCCTAAGAGTCACCATAGGCTGTCCCCTGATTGGACCACACATCCTCAAGCTAATTCTCTCAAATACCCGCTCTTTTTGGGCGAAAATCAGACGAGGCGGTCCTTCCGACGGTGCGGGTAACCCTGTGCCGAAAGATTCTCCGACCTCCTTTTTCTTAAAGTCCGCTCTAGTGGACAAGGCTTTAAATTAATTAATCAATCACACATATCAAGACAACACAAATGCATTTAATCAATCACAACACACTTAAATTCTCATTTATATCTACACAAAAAGTAAATTATTAATTTTTCATGTTAACACTTTAATTATCCACACAATATTTTTATAATAAAGCAGCAAAGGGCTAAGTGAAAGCTGAACTCAATCATTGTCAGGCAATAGGTGTAGCCATTTGATGGAGGTAGAGGTCCAATGAGATCCAAATGAACATGATCAAAACGTTGGGAAGGTTCTTGAAATGATGAAAGGTGATCTAGTATGACGATGAATTTTGGATTTTTGGCAAGCTAGGCAGTGTCTTGCCCACTTAGCTACATCTGATGAGATTGATGGCCAAACAAAATGCTGCTTCATCAAATGTACTGATCGACGTATACCAGGATGGGATAAATTATGCATAGCAGAGAAAACCTCTTGGCGATGCTGTTTTGGGATGTAGGGTCTGGCTGTGCCCGTTGATAGATCACACATAATTTCAGTAGACGAATTGGGAAAAGTTACCTTTTTGAGTTCCAAGGAAGTTCCAGATGCTATTAGGGTGTGAAGCTCCTGATCAGTCTGTTGTGTCTCAGCAATACAGTCATAGTCAATTTGACTTGGGTAGGGGATTGCAGAAACACGAGAGAGAACATCAGCAGCAATATTGTCAGATCCTGGAATGAGTACAATATTTGTGGTGAACTGAGAGATGAAATCCAGCTGACGGATCTGCCGTGGAGAACACTTGTCACTTTTTTGCCTAAAAGCATAAGTGAGGGGCTTGTGGTCAGTAAACACTGTGAAATCTCTAGCTTCCAGCATATACCGAAAGTGTCGGATAGCCGAGTAGATAGCAAGGAGTTCACGGTCGTAGGCACTGTAAGACTTTTCAGATGAAGTAAGTTTTCTGGAAAAGAAAGCCAATGGCTGTAGCTCAGAGTCCACAACTTGGTGAAGTGCACCTCCTATGGCATAATCAGATGCGTCCGCAAGAAGAGCAAGCGGGGCAGAAGGTGAAGGATGAGCAAGAAGTGCAGCATCAGCAAGAGCTTGTTTACACCTCTGAAATGCTGTAATTGCCTCAGAAGACCAGTTTAAAGGCTTTGAGTCCTTCTTACCTTTAGAACCTTTTAAAAATTCACTTAAAAGATACTGTTGTTCAGCTGCTTTGGGCAAGAAACGTCTATAAAAATTTAACAGTCCTAAAAATTTTCTCAGAGAGCCAACAGTCTCTGGTTGTTTGTAATCAAGAACTGCTTGAACTTTGTCAGGCAATGGCTTAATGCCATCAGGAGTGATAAGGTGGCCAAGGAAAATGAGTTCAGTCACACCAAATACATATTTAGAGATATTTAGTTTTAAACCATATGAGCTCAGTCTTTGGAATATAGTTCTTAAGTGAGAACGATGCTCCTCAGCATTTTCTGAGTAACACAAAATATCATCCAAGTAGACAAAACAAAAAGGAAGTCCTCTTAGTACTTCATGCATGAATCGCATAAAGGTTTGTGGTGCATTCACAAAGCCAAAACAAAAATGGGTATATTCGTAAAGACCCCATAGAGTTGTTACAGCTGTCTTAGGAATATCACACTCAGCTATAGGGATTTGGTGGAATGCCTTAAAAATGTCTATTTTGGAAAATATCCTCTTGCCATGTAGTGCATGAGCAAAGTCATTCAAATAAGGCATGGGGTAGCTGTCGAACTCAGTAACAGAATTCAGCTGCCTGTAATACCCAACAGGTCTAACTGTAGAGTCAGATTTGGGCACAACATGAAGAGAACTCCAGGGACTTTTGGAAGGTCTAATAAGGCAGTGACTGGCCGTCTCTAGGCCTGGCAGTGACTGGTGGGCCAGTAGTAATAATATGGTGGACTGTGCCATGTGATGCTGATTTGGAAATTAAAGAAGGGTTGCTGTGGTCTGGATATTCCGATAAGATGCTTTTAAAACTAATGTTTGCATCTACAGTGAGGATTGAGGGCTGTACAATATTTGAAAAAACACAAGGAGTGAAAAGAGAAGTTTCCACATCTACCAACCTTTTTTTCTTAAGGTCGATTAAAAGGTTGAAGTGCTTTAGAAAATCAGCACCAATTATAGGAGATGATACATCAGCAATTATGAAAGTCCAGATAAAAGGTCGCCTCAGACCCAGGTTCAGTTCTTTACGGACCATACCATAGGCTGGAATTTTGGTATTATTAGCAGCAAATAAGGAGAAGTTAGACTGAGGTGATTTATTCATAGTTGGAGAAGGTGGGATGACACAGATTTCACTTCCAGAGTCTATGAGGAATTTCTGGCCAGACTTGCGGTCTAATAAAAATAACCGGCTGGTATGTTTCGAGGGCTCTGCCATTCCAGCTATGACAGAGCTTACTCGTTTTTTGCACAAATGCACAAGGTGAAACACACTTGCGGGCCTGCTCTTTATAACGGCGATGATAGTAGCAGATGCCACTTCCTCTTGACACTCCTAGAGCGTGAATGTGATCTCCGGCGGTCAGAACTATATCGTTGGTGGCGAGAGGAATTGCGCTCTCTTGTCAGTTCAGCAACTTGTAGAGACAGCTCTTGGATCTGCCTGGCGAGAGAGTCCATGGTTGGCTGAGCACTGCATGAAGATGACTGGGATGGTGGAGGAACAGTTGTGGCAGCACAGATAGTCGAGGACGCACCAACAACCTCAGAAACCTTATCGGCGATGATAGCCAGTTTATCCAAAGGCTCCGAGGATGCAGACAAAACAGTCTGGATATGTGGTGGCATTCTTTGAAGCCACAAATTTTGCAGAAAGTCATCCTGGAGTTGGCCATTAGACAGCTCTTTCATTTTTCGCAACAGGTGGCTGGGCTTCTCATCTCCTAGCTGAAGGTCAGTAAGCAGTTTCTTAATTTTTGAGTTTCCGAGTCGCTAAATTGGGTGATGAGCCGCTGCGAGAGAGTGTGATATTTGTCACTGTTGGGAGGGCTTAACACAATGTCCGACACGTAGGAGAGAGTTTCAGCATCCAGGTTCGCAACCAAAGCAGAATACTTAGTATCATCACTGGAGATACCACTGAATGTGAATGCACGGTCGCATTGCGCAATCCATAGACGAACGTTGGATTTCCAAAATGGCGGCAGCCGCAACGCAATACGAGCGACTTCAACGGTTTCACTAGTCATATTGTTGAATAAGCAGGAAGCGAAACGAATCTCCGAGCAGATGCTTCAAGTGGCCTTGAGAAGAAGGAGGAGAAAAAAAAATCTTTCGCTACGTACTGATCATCCGTAGTAGAAGAATTTGTATTGCATTCGCCAGTAGAACAGAATAGCTTACGTGTTTTTAAGTCCAAAAGGGGTCACCACTGCCGCGTTGCGTGGTTAGGCATTCTTCACTACAACACGGTTGAATTAAATAACAATAAACATTTATTAACTTTAAAGATTAAATGAGCAATTAAGAGGTAAACTTCTAAAAACTACACCACATGGTGAATCAGGCACGCTACAAGAATAACAGATCAATTCAGTTCAGTTTTGGAGTCGTTATGTTGAGCTGTAAGGTCGCTGCAGATGCTTGGATGCTCACGGAAAATTTTAAAAAGATACCCAACACTTCAATATTGTATTTCTCATAAAGAAATGAAAGTAGAAAAATTAACAACCGAGGCTAAACAAAATCATAGATAAGATACGTGAATATTAACAGTACTGTCATTAGTGAAGAGTTATGGGTCGGAATTGTGAACCCAAAGTTTTCCCCAGAATTCGTAATTAACAAGTTCTAATTTTCAAATATTAAAATCAGACTTTTTCTCTTCCAAAGAACAACTAAAATACAAATTCCTATCCTTTTTTTCTAACATTTCTATTTCTAGAAATTATTCTGAAAGTTTTTAAAAGGTATACTGTTTTGAAATGTAGAAAGTAGAAGAGATTTCTGAAGCTGAAAAAAGAAAATTTTATCTCCAGACGAAATCTCACATATGATTCTGCCTTTTATTAAAATAATGATTAAGAAGTTGATCTTTCTCATGTACAAGAACTATTTCCAGGGCCGGCTAAATCTCCCGTAAACATTTATTTAAAAATAAAAGTTTCTAAAATACCTTTTAAAATTTTACAAAAGAATCTAGAAAATCCATACTTTTCCCGCTCTTGGAAATATGCTACTATTATTCTCATTTTAAAACCGGGTGTAGATCTTACAATTTTCCTATCAATTGCTTATGCTACAAAATACTTAAATGAGTGATAAAAGCGAAATTCATGTTTCTAAAGTTGTTTTCGATGACACACACTCTTAAGGACTGTTGATAATTTAAGTACGTTAATAGCTTCGTACAAAACACATACCTTGTTTCTATGGCCCCCCCACCAACATTTAAAAGACATGACTTAATGAGATGGTATGGCATCTTTCGAGATATTTTCGAATTTGATTTAAGGGGAAACTTATTCATTTTTTCTGAAAAAAATATCTGACTACATATTGTACAGTGAAGTTAGCTCAAACTTGTCTGATGTTTTTTATTGAAGAAATCCTGAGTTCGTACTATGTTGAGAGCAGCTCTATTCAGCTACTCTAGAGCTTTCGGCGATACACCCCGCAATTTCAAACTTTGGTCAAGTGACGAGCACGGCACCTGAGCTGGCACCCCTCTCTCCTAACTTCCACATCCCACCAACGTGAGGGCGTTTGAGCCCCAACGTAGTTAACGTGTTTTGAACCCCTCTGCAGAGAGGGTTTTCAGTGGTACTAGGCTCGAACTCAGGATACGCCAGCCACGACACCGTTACTTTGATCACTAGGCTGGCACTTCACATTTTCTGCCACCTTCATCATCCCTTCCCACACACAAACATTTTAAATCGTACACTTTAACATTGATTTGATTGGGGAATGTGTCCAACAGCACAAATTTGTAGCTTTTGCAAGAAGTTCCTTTATTCGTGCATTTGTTTTTAAGTAAATAGTTTTCGATATTACACAAAGACAGGATTTAAATCGTCATAATTTTTTGATTGAAGAACTTTTAAACATTTGTTTGGAACAATATGCCCCAAGAGGTTTGGGAACTAGGAATTTACACAACCTAACCTCTTGAACGATGTCATTTGAGCTATTGAATATCCATCTCTGTAATGTTTTTTTAGTTCTGGAATAAAAAAAAAGTCACCTGGAATGAGGTAAGTGAATAGGATAAATGAAGCAAAACTGTATTGGTATGATTCCTGAACCACGCGTTATGATGAGTAAGTTGATGCATTGTGGGAAATATTGGTTAATTTTTCATTAACGTCAATCTTACAAATTACTCGAGGGCTCTTACAACTGACTTCTTAATTTAAAATAATAATCAAGTGACGAGAACGACACCTGAGTTGAAACATCCCTCTCAGTACTTCCACAACACGCCAACGCGAGGACATTGAGCCTCGATTGATTTAACTTGCATCAGCACATCTACACGGGGATCTTTAGAGACGCTAAAATACGAACCCATGATTGGATAGAAACACTGCTAGACGTAAGTTCGCGATTATGTACCCTCGGCTATTGTGGCTACATTTTGGGGGAAGAACACAAGCACTTTGAGGATCATAGCAAACCATTTCTTAACCAGAGCATCACTTAATTTGTTCAGTAATATGCGTTAATGAAACCCTGACCTTTCTACAGGTAGTTTGTTAACACGACTCCCGAGCGATTTTTAAAATATACAGCATAACCTTCAGAGCAGAGCTTTTCCTCTTATTCTCCTTGGAAGGGGAAAAGGTAAGTTGTTTTTCTTCCTCTACTTTCTCACCTCTTTGGTCTTTGGGTGATATTAAAAAATTATAGTTACCAGGCTACCACATTTATCCAAGATAGCAAAAAAGACCCTGTTCGTCTAACCTTTATACAAAGGTGTACACAGGTCTCTCTTTTGAGGGGGATTACATTCTAAAAAACACGTTGACGATAGTTCCAAAGAGTAATCTTTGCGGTAAAAATTTTAAAAAATAGTTGGCCTAAGAAGGATATTCAATCCTTCCCTTTGTGTATGTGGCGTAAATGGGAGTCTACGATAGATTAAACTAGATCATGACTTGAATTTTTCAAAAAAATTTAATTAAGTGTAAACCAGTTTTATCTATTTAATAGCTTTATTTACTAAATTTACTGCGGTTAATTTGCAGTTATAAGATGACAACATAAATTTTATTAAAAAAGGACCATAGTTTCAGTCATTCTTGCCAGAATCAAACTAAAAGAATTTAAAACTGGACGTCGTGAATTTTAACAGTTTCTAAATTTGTCACATATAATCTGCCGGAAAAAATGACGTTTTAACCTATGTTCAACATTTAAATGCCCTCTATTTAAGTATTGAAACTAGGTTTGAAAATGCTTTGACTATGGTAATATCACAGTAGGTAATGAATTCATGCTGTCCCATTTAATATAAAATGTCTGATCACAAAAGGAACTGATTTTAATACCCCTAACGAAGCTCTAAAAGTAAAGTTTGGAAACGAATGTCACAGCATTTTTGGCTTTAAAACAGTGCTTCTCAAACTTTCAATACTGGCGCCGCTCTTTTCGATCACAATTTTTATCGCACCCCCCTTATACATTAATAATGTACTGAATGCAACTTTGACGCTAAAGCTACAATACGGGATCTTAATTATAAACCATACAAATTAGTAACATAAGTATTACAATTTTGTATACTACTTTTAAGCAAAAAATAAATAAATAAATGAAATAATAGGATAATTATTATGTTATTTTTCCTTTCTCTAATTTTTAAATTGAACATATTACAAAATGCGGTGGTTGCTTAGAAGAGATCTGCTAAATATAGAAAAAGAACTCAGAGGGTGAATTTCTAATCATAAGCATTTTTTTCCTTATAAAAACTTTGCTTTGCAAGACTAGCCCATGGATGTCGTTAATACTTATTAAACTTGTTCTTAATTTAGTATTAATCAATTAGTTATAAAATATGTGCAGCACTGATACATTAAAAATATACCGGCTGAAGTACCCGCTATTTGCACGAGTTCATTTATAAGAAAATAAAACATTATTGATATAATAGCTGAATTGTAAGGAGAACAATGCCAAGTGCTCGACAATGCTTACAAAAATGTAAAATGATTTTTTTAAAATGGTAGCTCAAATTATAATTAGTTTTAAGCTAATGGTAATTTTAAGCCTCATAGAATTATCATTTATATTAGATGTTAAATAATGAACAATAATATAAAATTCCGATGAAGAATAATGGTATTATTTTTAGTATTTAAAGCGAAAAGACTTCAACATGTTTTAACCCAGGAGCAGGCGCGCGCTCGATACGGTCGAGCGGGGTTAGTGAGTCACCCTAATCTTTTTATTTTATAATTATTTTATTGTACGCGATAGAAATCGTGATTGCAGTGAATAATTTAATTAAGAGAAAGTTTACTTACCTACTTTCAAGGACTTTTCAATTTTGCTTTGGTAACAATTAAATAGTTTTGCCAGAATTAACGATTTCGTAATCTGTGCGTCCCGCGCGACCACTTCCGGGTAAAAAGTGTATTCATTATGATTATATGAAATTGTGTAAAACGTTTTTCGTGTTATGCTTTATATGTATAGCATACTCGTAAAAATAAGTCTTGGCTAAGTAATTCTTCAAAGTGTGTGTGTGTGTGTGCTCTCCGTGGTTTTCCAAATATCATAAAACTCTTTTGCATGGAAAAAAGCGTAACAGAGAAATACATTGCTTACAACTTCCCTAAATGAGAAACAAACACATAAGAAAGGGGGCATAACTAACTGTACCAATAACTTAGAAGGTTAAACAGATTACAGCTATAACGTGCAGTATTTCAAAAATAATGACAGTGATGAATTTTTTATGTTCCTAAATTTTTTTCGATTCTGCGTCTGGGATCTGTTTTTTCTCTGAAAGAGTTGTATGTTATGTTTAAACAGAAAGCGTAGTAAAAAAAATCTCTGATCATGGGATTACAGCAAATCAAATAAAAGTTTTTTTTATTTGGTTATAGGATCAAAGATAGAAAATTAGGTATTGAAGATGTTTTTATTTTTGTTGACTTAATATCACGCGCGCGCCTATAAATTATATCAGAGTAAAAGTGTATTTTTTATTATTTCTGAAAGTATTTTGTTTTAATTCGTTCCAGTAAATTAATTATTTTTAAATCTTTTATTTTCAATATGCTCGCGCCCCCCTCGTAGGGTTAACACGCCCCCCGGGGGGCACGCCCCACAGTTTGAGAAACACTGCTTTAAAAAGATATACCTGTTATTTATTCCGAATAATGGAAAATCCCAAGAAAGTTTTTAATTGCTTTTTCCAGAGAGGAAGAGTTTCAGCGCGCTCGCCAATGTTCAAAATAAAAACAGAAAAAAAAAATAGGTACTACTATCCGAGGAGATTTAGGGATAAAAATCTGAAAAGATTAAAGTCAAATGTTGAAAATTTCCTATTGAAGTAACAGATTAATCCCACCCATTGAAAACATTTGTTATTTTATGTAACAATTATTTTATACATTAAATTTTGAATAAATTCACATGTGTTTCTTCAGGTATCCGACTAGGTTCGTAGATAAATTTTCAGAGATTGATTTTCTGAATAAATTTACTGTTTTAAAGAACATAAATAGTCTTAAAAAGACATAACTCTTAAATAACTAACATGTATCCCCCCTTTTTTTTAAATATTTTTTTAGGAGAATTTAGCAAAATTTTTTAAGTTAAGAAAAACGTGACAAATAAAAATAAACTACACATTATGCAATTTTAACGTCATTGATATACTTCTTGAAGTGTCACAAACCGCAGGATAAAACATAGTTTAAGAAATAAATATTTTATTAGAGCATTTTTAAAAAAATGGCTGTAAAATGTGATTAAATGTAGATGTCTTGAAACCTGAGGTTTGTCACACTTTGAAGGGTTAATAGGACATTTGTTATAAATTTCATTGCATTTGATTGGTTATTTAATAGATATCCCGTTTTTCGTGCACAAATTATCATAAAAAGTTCATTCTTCAAAAAACGAATTAAAAAAATATTTTTATTAGTTAGATAAAGTAAATGCTATAAAAAGAACTTAAAAAAACTCTCTAGTTTTATATATTAGTCCTTCTTCCTCAATAATTAATTTCTTTTTTCCCTAATGACCCAAACAATACCAAACATCAAACACCTAAAATGCACTTTTTCAAACTAGTCGGATACCTTAAGTTTTAAACACTCTACTTAACTCCAGTTAGAAACATAAAACTTTTAAAGCAAGTAGTACTATACTAGCTGTCAAAAAGCATTTAAGTTGATAAATTTGCAAAAATTTAATATTGGTCAAGTAGGGGTCTACACAAAACCGAAAAACATACCAAGGGGTCTATGAGACAAAAAAAAATATTGAACCTCTGCTGTAGCTCAATGAGACTTCTAATATGAAGGTCTTGGGTTCGAATTTCATCTGGGATGGCCTAATTTCCGAAAATATATGCTTTCTTCTTTTTTACTATACTATTTTATTAAAATAATTAAATTTAACTGATTAACAAATAGAATGAAAAAGTAGCCCAAAACCATAAATAGAAAGGAAAGTGGGAAATTGCTTTCTATTTTGTCACTTAATATTGTGATTCTGTCATATGTATATACATAATTGTATTGATTGATTGAATATTAACGTCGCTTGTTCAGCTACACGAAGGCTTTTGGCGATTGACCACGTAATTTTGAACCATGGTCAAGTGATGTGGACGACACCTGAGCTGTACCCCCTCTCCTAACTACCACACCACACCACGGTAGGACGTTTGAGCTCTCGACAGATTTAACGTGCATCGTTGCCCTTCACGGCGGGTCTTTAGCGGTACTGGGCTCAAACTCGTGACAAGGCAAGCCACGACCCGATACCTGCCACGGCCACTACATATTTGTATTAATTGTAACTATTTAATAAAAAGTAACTAAAATAAAAAATTTCTTCGTTTACCTAAGTAGGAATTGACTTAAATTTTTTTTATATTACTTTCTTGTAAGGAATTTAATCACACTGCAAGCCTCTACAGTCTGATTTGTGCGGGTTACTTGAATCTAAGACTTTTCAAAACAAAACAAATCAACATTCACTGCTGTAAATTAAAAAAACAAACAACAATAACATTTTGTTTATAAGGATCGAATAATACACACAGTAAATTTTATCCAGATATCTCGGTTATTTCTTAGTCATTATTTAGACTTTAAAATGTCCCCATTAAATTTCTAAAACTACTAAAAATTGAGAATTTTTCTCAGCAAAGTTTTGCAGAAATCAATTTTAACCACCAGGGGAGGATTATGTTCTCAAAAGACATAATTTAATCGAATGAACAACAGAATGGAGTTTTTTTTATCAATATAATAAACATTTAGACCCCGATTGAACTAAATCAATGGGGCTGAATATTTTGTTCATTTAATCGGGGATATTCGTTATATGGGGTTCTAAACAAAATACAAACATTTTTTGCAGTTACCTCTTAAAAATTCGACAATAAGCATCTAAACACTAAAAAATATCCATTGTTAGAAATTACACCATGAATTTTTACGCACCAATCAATCTGAAATTTTGAAATACGGACTAAAGATGCTTGACGATTTTTTAATTCTTAAGAGGACTTGGTACCCTTTGAGCTATTTTCTTTCTTAATGTATTTAAAAATTATATTTTAACATTTTATATAGTGTTTCTATACCAGAAAATGATACGAGAAGAAATTTTTCACATATTATTCACACAATTTTAAAAATTAAAATTTTTTGAAGGAAATTTCGAAAATTTTAAAATCCTACTCCTTTTGTAATTAATAATTTTTTAATTTGAAATGTTTTTGTAATATTCTTATGGATGTTATAAACAATTTTAGGGATCGATTTTACAATAACTTAATTCGTTTTTGAGAAAAAAAAATGTTGACATATACATGCTAAAAATCAACGGTAAATATAATATCTCTTACATTTTAATTTTTTTAAAAAAATATATTCAGTTTACAGCAAAATGGATCCTTAATTTTGTTAAATACTTTATACACAACCTACAGCAAAAGAATGGAAGTGATTGTTAAATAGTTGTGGAAGGAGTAGCATTTTGAATGCACTAATGTTTCGAAAAACACAAACGGAGAAAAACTACTTAAAAGCTTATAATTCTGAAAAAAAAATTATAATAAGCTTAAATAAACTTAAAATAAAACTTTAAGATATTAGTTGTATATTTTCTTAAAAATAATTGCATTTTCGTATTTTTTCTCAACCCATATATTTTTATAAATTATCAATTTTAAAAAGGTATTAATTGCACACACACACAAGAAAATTAAAAAAAAAAATGTTAAAAATTTTTTTTTTCTGTCGCGACAGAAAGTTTAGTTTTTTTCTTCACATAATATTGAAGTATTACATTTGTAGGAAAAACATATCAAGAATAAGAACTGAAATTAGGAAATTATTAATATAAATGCCTTAATTCAAAAATTTTACATGCACACATTTCCGAAAGAAGAAAAATTACATTATTGTATTGCCTCGGACATATTCTGCTTTATATATTACACATTCTTTTTTTATAGTTATTATTTCTCTTTATAAAATAGATTTTTTTATTGTAACGCTTTTTTTAGCTTTTTCTTTCTGAAAAGAGGGCGCAGCCGAATTGCCTAATTGGTTTTCAAATAAAGTTTTCTTCAACTTCTAACTTTCCGACTTGCACAAATGATGTATCAATGGAAAGATAATAATGCAAAGAATAAGATTAAATAAAAAAAACGATAGGTCGATCATTTTAGGGGTACAACGACCCTTAACTCTGAAGAGTTCTTTTTCGACTTTATGCAGAGAAGAAAACACTGAGCCACTAACATCCTGCTGAATCAGATATGTTTTCATCATTTTCAAATAATGTGAAGCGTTAGAAAATGTAATACATTTAACATTAGTTCCATTATGAATTTCTGCATCAGAATATAGCTATTCATTGGTTCCAATCAATCCACAATATCCTCAACTTCACTTGCACAGCAAGTCAGCCCGTTATCAAATGTAGCATAATAAATCTAGAAATATCCCCTGCGTTGTGGAGAGGGATGAGATAAAAAAAGGAATTTAATGTCTTACTTAAAACTCACGTGATAGCCTACACTTAGGACTAACCTTCATCTGTAAAGTCTAATAATGGTCTATACACCAGGAATATCAAATTCAAAGGCAAACATGGGCCAAGCAAACTAGGTTTAACTTTAGGTTGACCGAAAAAAAATCAATATTTATAGAAAAGTAGCTTATTTCGAATAATACATTATAATAAACAAGTATAAAAGAACAAGGAAATTTAATGTTTACATTCTGACACTTGACATCTCTTTTCTGTTACTATCATTTCTGTTTCGGGAGAATTTTTTAAAAATTTTATTACTAGCTTTATGACGGCTCTATCCGCGATCCTTCAATTAATCCTTTTGGAAAATCTTTGGGCTATCAATACGCGTTATTCACAACGAACCCTTCGGAAGAAGAAAATCGTGATATTCAAATTAACTTACTATATATAGTCGAATTTTTCTTGCTAGAATAGAGAGTAGGAGAAGAGGTAAACCTGATTCAGGTGAGATTGTTACTGACAGGTATCGTATTTGAATTATTGTGATGAAAGGCTTATTAGGAGGAAGTTTTAAAGTGAAGATTGTTTACTGAGATTAAATTGGATGATAGATTAGATCCTTTATAAAGTATGGATCGAGTTTGATAGTCTCCTAATCTTTCGTGTATTACCGCCGTTGTTCCACTTTCGCGGTTAGCCCTAATACATTGTCATACTATTGTTACATGAATGTGTGTCGTTTTATTCTGTGATAAATAAATAGATTGATTGGATTATGGCGAGTGTTTCTTTCCTACCTCCCACATATCTAGGTACCCAAGAGAGGGGTGTTAACACCTCCCAGCTTTTACCCTTGGCTTCGTTCGCGTTGATGTCTCTAAATAACTGCCAGTCATAATTATTATCATTAGAAAGTAAATAAAATAACATAATTCTTTATTGCTTCTCTGTGAGCATTAAAATTTAAAAGTTCTAAAATTGATTTTAGTTTAAAAAAACTGAAAACATACTTCATTATAATAATTAACAAACAAAATTCAATAACATAACTATTAATATTTAAAAAAATTGAAAGTATCTACGTTGAATATATAAACCCTCTTTAAAAGAGCTCAAAACAAAATATTATTCTAAGATGTTACTGTATACCCTATTATATGCTCTTCCGCCAGGTGCAAATATGTGAAGATTTCGTGCATTGAACACACGCGAACTGGTTACATAGACAATGGGAAAAGCATGGCTATTCCAAATGTACCCCTGTCACCTGCAATGTTTGCCCTTGAGCTTTGTTAATAGTAACAGAAAAACTTAGTTTGATGGGAAATTGATCTCGCACATGAGCTTGAGCATTTAATACAGGCTCTGATTTCATCTGCCGGTGTAATCCTCTGGGTAACTGGTTTGTCGGAAATCACCAGTCAATAAAACTACCATTCGTCCCATAATATCTGTACTATCTGGTAAATCCTGAAGAGTCCAATTTAATACTTCTATAGTTTTTTTTTTGTTTTTTTGTGAGACATACTTTCATCCCACCAGGGCCGGCTCTAACAGTTTTGCCGCCCCCGACAAAAATGGAACAGTTTTGCCGCCCCCGACATAATTACTTGTTATTATTTCAAACAAAAATGGAAAAATGCAGTCCCGCCCTTCGTTTGTTTTAGTTTATAATAACTCTCACGACTCTCATTTCCTGTCTCTCTCTCTTATTACCCTTTTCTCCTTTTATATATATGAAATATATATATATAGTTATGTTAAGTCAAAAAATCAAAATAATTCGAAATTAAGGACATAATTACTTGTTATTATTTCAAACGAATGAAATGAAGAAGAATTCGTCTATTTTAAGCAGTCCAATTTTTTCGAAAAATAGTCTACTAATGGTGGGGATCGCAATCGTTTGTTTTAGTTTATAATAACTACACTCACGACTAAAATAAATTATTTCCTGTGGCTCTCTATCTACCCATACCTCTTATTACCCTTTTCTCCTTTTGGATAGCTGAAACCGGACATCGTAAGAGTGAAAAGTATGTCAGTTGTGACCTCACTCCGGGATTGGGAGAAAGTTACAGTTACTAGTTAAAGATGTGTAAACATATTAAATTTTATGCTTTAACATATACTCCCGCCTCAAACCCTTCAAGTTTCAACATAAAAGAAAACTGTCATTACATTTTTGGAGTACAAAATAACATACGTTAAATGAAATACCAAATTCACTCCCAATAACATTTCAGAAAATATATTAGATTTATTGTAACAGAAAAATAATATTTTTCAAATTTGATCCAAATGCCGCCCTTAAAATTTGACACCCCGGGCAGAGGTCTGGTTTGTCCGGCCCTAGAGTCACTCCTGATCCCACACTAAAAGCTTAGATTGTCGAAGCATCCTGACTCGAAAGGTATTTTTGCTGAAACTGCAGATGCGTGAATCTTTATGTGCAAGATTTAACGGTAATTTTAAAACGAAATGTGCAGTACGACCACAGGTCAGTATTGTCTTGGCTGTACCGGATGAAGCCCCAACAATGCCATCTTCTGTTTTTTTCTTACATTAAAAATAAGTTTAGCAAAAACGTTTTTCGGTTCCTCCAGGGGCGTCGAGGAAAAAAGTGCAGCACTTTCGGATTCTATTTTGCGTATAACTTGATGGAAAACATGACTTTAGTCTGGAGTTAATTGAAGGATTAATTCTGTTACTTGATGTTGCAATGCTGTGAAATTGTTGCCTATATATATATAATTCCCAAGCAATTTCATTATCGTAGTCATTTCGGTCGACTCGTCGTGAACTAATCATTTCAAAATTATGTGGTTTCTTCCCAATCATTGGGAAGAAATGAAATAGAAATTTTTTAAATTTTTTTTTCGGTATAAGTTCCGTATATACTTTTAAATGCATTTAGTAAAAAGCTGTTAAATTGAAATTACAAACAGACACGTCAAAATATTTATTTGTATAGATATATTATTGTGTGTGGATATATTGGCCAGGCAGCAAAAATGTTCGTTGTGAGCCTCGAGTTTGACACGCCTGGTCTACACCTTTTCCCGTCGGAATTTGCTGCTAACAAAAAAAAAAAGGTTTTTTTTTGTTCCAGACAAAAGTGATACATTATTTGAAAAAAAAAAAATTTTTTTCGGATACAAACTAATAAAAAAAAATTAAGCTCTGGATGCAATTCTTTAATTCAGGGTTTATGATAGGTCGTGGGTAGTCTAGTAGTTAGAGCATTAAAATCCAGACCAGAAGGACTGGGTTCGATGCTCGATGCCACCAAATACTTGGTCAATACAATGCTACTTGTCCTGAATTGACGAAATACCTTGTTCCGAGTGAAACGTAGAATTTCGTTACTTAAACTCCGATAACTTTAATTATTCTAACTAGGCGATTGTGACTCTCTCTTCACTTGACTTTAAATAGAAACTTCCGTTAGCATATATCATGGTTTTTCCACGGTAAGCGATTTTATTATCACACAACGTAATCACGAGAATTTTCCTTTAAGGATTAGTTGGAAACGCGAATATAAAACCCATTACAACCTTCTGGGAAGGTCCATTTTCACTTAAACGGACAAATAACATTTGTGAAGGATCTATCCGCGTCCTTTCATTAATATAATCCTCTGGGAAAATCTTTGGTCTATCAATTCGAGTTTATTCACAATTAACCCTCTGAAGAAGAAAGCTTGATTATGTAAATTAGGTCGGCTATATATAGTCTAAGTTTTCAAGCTAGAATGAGAGAAAGTGAGGAGATAGGATAGTTTGTGCTACACTGAAAAGTTACATTTCAATTTTATAGTATATTTCTGATTTTAGAGAAGTGTAAGAATCAAAGTGACAATTGGTCACTATTGTTTAATTAGTTATCGAATAATCTGGAAAGTAGATTTAATCTACAATTAAGTAGGTCGGTATTTAACCTTTTATCTACCGCATTATGATTTACTGCAGTTTTTTACGTGCAATTTTTTCTTTGAATCACTACGTTGAAAATTAAGGGATATACATAAACAAAATGCTCCACTTTGAGAAATTTAATAAGTTAGAGCTAATTAATTAAAGATATTCGACTGTAAAATTAATTATATACACTGTTCACTAAAAATAAACAGTCAATTCATTTTCTAAGGTTTTCATTAACATACAAAAAAATAATAAGACACCTCTTGACATTAGCTATTTTTTCGGAACAAAAATGACAATCTTCGCAGTCCGCTGAAAACGCAATTTCTGCTATAAAACTATTCACCTTCCCCACTGAAATGTTCATCATAGAACCGGTGCTGCCATATATCTCGGATGAGTGGACTTAAAAGAATATTCCTGCTAAGTGTCGCCAGAGTATTCGTAAAAATGGCTATTCTATTTTAAAGTGAGTGATATTTATAAGTACCCTTGGTAGATAAAGAATTAAAGTCTTCGCATACTTTGCGTATCTCGTTATTAATCCATATATTGCTTAGATTGAGAGCATCTATCTTCTCTTTGAAATACTTGAATTGTGTTGCTAATTGTGTTAGTGTTATCAATAAATAGATTGTTTTTGGATATGTCTAGCTCCCCTCCTTTCCTCCTACATCTCTAGGCGAGAACGGGAGAATATCTCGTTCTTCACACATTCTTGTTAAGGTATCCGACTACGTTCGGAACAGTGATTTTAAAAAAGCGCATAAATGGATAGTTTTCATATTTACTGTCACTTAGATTAGAATAGATGTATAAAATTGTTTTAAGGACATTTTGACAAAAAAAAACAATTATTTAAATACAATATTTTGGCAAAAAATTAACTTAGAATAATCTTTTTTCAAAATGCTCTCATTTTATAAAAAAAAATGCTTCTAAAATAATAATATTTCGCTTATACAAAGTAAAGACTTCTCCAGGGAGTCTGAACTAGGATTTTTGAAAAATTCACATTATTTTCAGAGCTACCACCAATTGAAATAATTAGCGGCGGTTTTTTTTTAAAATTTCTCTCCTCTGTTGTCGTAAAACATGGATAAACCCACCTCTAAGTTATATATTTCAAAACTTCTAGTTGAGCCTCTTTACAGAGGTCTGAGCTATATACAGACAAAATATTATTATAATAGAAGCATTTTTCACAAAAGGAGAATATTTTGAAAATGGGTCATTCTATGTTCATTTTTTGTCAAAATATTGTACTTAAATAAGTTTTTATTGTAATACTATTCTTAAAACAATTTTATATACATTTTATAATCCAAGTGACACTAAATATCATGAAAACTATCCATTTATACGCTTTTGAAAAATCATGTTTCCGAACGTAGTCGGATACCTTTAAGTACGATAAATGCATTCTATTTCTTTGTATATTATTAAGTAATGAACAATTATGTTTCTTGACGTTTCTGCATTATCCAACGACAAATATAGATTCTTCTACACAAAATTCATTAGGTTTAACACATATCGACATCACTTATCATTATGATTTATCTCTTGGCTAAATAGAGATATCAAAAATTATATTTATTTACAATACATTTTCTGAGACATTTTCTGTCATTTTATTAGTCAGTTACAGCAACTGAATATACCTAGAGTAATTGAAATCTCCTGTTTCATTGGCACGAATATATATACTGATCACATTCGATGATAAGGGTTATTGAGAATTTAGTTCCTATAAAAAAAAAGATTATTTACGTTTCAGTTGCATCGAAGACTAGCTGGAATTTCGAAGTTAGAATCTAAAAAGTCTATTTCATGCTTTTCAAAATGAATCTAATCCAGGTAAAGCACTTTTAATTTATTTATGAATAACCATGCATTCCAAAGCCCAAGATTATATCAAACACATTTCGACTGAAGATATTTTTACGATTATGTACCTTCTTTTATTTTTAAGTATTTTCTAAGCTCCCACTTAACTTTTTATTTATTTTTTTACCGAAGAAAAAAGTTATCACACAATGCAGAAAACGTTCCATTTTTTACTCTTCAGTTATGAATTTTGTTTTTCTTTCTTCAAACGTTTGTTATTATAATTATGGAACACTGAGAACTCTAAGAATTTTGCATTCAATATTAAAAACATTGAAGTAATGATTGTAATTCTCTTCATTTTTTATATTTTTTTTGTGTGAACAACTCAAACAAATTATTTAATTCTTTTTTGTTCAAAAAATTAATATACATGTGTACATGTAATCATAATATGATAAACAGTGGATTAAATATACTAGCTGCATGGTCCGACGTTGCACGGGCTTCTTCAAGTGTTTTGACTTTTTGCTAATGGAAATTACCCCTTCCCCTCTCGTTGTCAGCACTCCTGGTGCTAGTGTGATTTCTATATTAGTGAATTAAATACATGAATACATCCTTTAGTGCTGTTCATTGATTACTTTAACCCCTTCCCGCCTTTCCCCGAGCTGATCTCGGGCAGGTGAGACGTACCATCCTGGTTCATCCCGAGTTTAACTCGAGTTCTGTGAAATTTACACCGTGCAATCGGTCTTTACTGAATTATTTCACATGCGTTTTTGTGGTTTCCAATAATTGAAAAGTACCACTCGGTAGAATTTTCTGTAGAAAAAGGATGTCCTTTTGATGAGCCCCCCCCCCATCCTCCCTTTCCCGTTTGTCAGAAAAACACTTTGTGCTGACTACATTTCCCCAACAGAGAATAAAACTCATTCTCAACAAGACAGTGTGTCATTTGCTGCTTAAAGGTAGAGGGAAGAGAATAAGAAGAGAAGTAAGACTCCACTGACCAGATTGCGATGTTGGATTATGTACAGTACCGTGTTTTCGAATTTATCATTCACGATCAAATTTTGTGAATAATAATTTCATAATCATTTATGTAAATCCAAAAGATGTAAGTAAAATCTGTTATTCAAGACAAAAGCTGGTTGTTCTAAGCTTTATATTTATAGTTAGTGTGAATTGACTCCAAAGTCTGATGATTTCTGCCGTACAGAAAGCCAACTTTACAGGTAAATTACTCATTTACTTATACAGATTTTTTTTTTTTGAATAAATTTTTGGGAAATTTTATATGTGAATGGTGGCATTGTGCTTAAATAGGTATGTATGTTTTAAAATATGCATTAAAGAAATTGTCATTTTTTATCCATATTCCAGGAATATGAAATGAGCCTGAAAGGGGTTAAGGAACAGAATTAAATAATTCTGCAATGAGTGAAATTTTTCTCGCTGAAAATAATTCGTTTCAATAAAATTAGTTTTTCATAAATGCACTTTTGTCAAAGCAAAAATATTTACTTAAAGTGAATGAAAAAAATATAAATAAATAAGCGAAATGTAAAAGTAGGGGAACACTTTAAATTGCTTAATGTTCATAAAAGGAAAAAGAAAAAAAAATTGATATTAAAAAAAATCATTGAACCGTTTACCCTACTACCTCTTTCCACCCCTCCCCTTTTCTTCGTACATCATACGATATCATTCATAAGTTCTGATACAAAAACTTGAGATCGTCTGCTGGGAGTTAAAAGTAGCAAGTGAGAGATTTTTTAAACTTCGTCGTTAAAGATTGTCTGAAATATTTTTCAAATAGGAATTGTCTTTCAAAGTTTATAGCTTTAAATCAATCCGAGCTATAAACTTTGAAAAAATGCGTGCACTTGATGTTTCTCTGCATGAAAAAAAAGAGCATGTTAGTGATGCGAAAGTCTCAAACATTTAGGCATCAAAAATTATTTATTTACCAAACCAATAAGAGATTTGAGACCAACAATACTGCAGACTGTATTAAATGAAGTTTTCTGTGTTCGGAAAGAACATCAGTTTTCGTCAAAGACGTTAAAATCCCTATTGAAAGAAAACTTTTCTTGCTATGCAGATAAACGTGTAAAGAAAAGTGTCACCTAGAAAACGAAGACATTAGATCAAGGGATTATCAAAAATTAACTGGCCATTTCATTGCAAAGAAATCAAAGTGCCAAAGATACCTTAAAGCGAAAGCACTGCTGGTGCAGCACGCTCAAAACAGCCGCAGACAAATTTTGTCGAGAAACAATGCTTCCAGAGAGCTCATCATCCAGCATCAATACTGGTTTGGTGGGTGTTAGCTATGGGAAGGTTTCGTAGACTCACTTTTGCATGAAAGAAGGGAAATTCATGGTACCAACTAGAAAAATGATAATGTATTTTCAAGTATTGCTCAAGAAGAGATAAAGAGAAGGGAAAAAATACTCGCAGAGAGCTCATCCTGCAGTATTTTTAATTTTACTGGTTTGGAGGGTATTAGCTATGAAAGCGTCTCAGATTCACTTTTGCCGAAAAGGAGCGAAACCCACCATGGTACCAACTACCGGAATGACCATGTATTTTCAAGGAATGCATTAGAAGCTAAAAAGAAGAGAAAAATACTTGCAGAGAACTAATTCTATAGCATCCGTACTGGTTTGGTGGGTATTAGCTATGAAGGCATCTCAGAGACTCATTTTTGCCGAAAGGAGTGAAAGCCCGGGTACTAACCACCAGAGTAATGATGTATTTGTAAGGATTGCTCAAGAAGCTAAAGAGAAGGGGAAAAATATACTTGCAGAGAGCTCATCCAACAGCACCCGTTCTGGTTTGGTCGGTGTTAGCTATGAAGACGTTTCACAGACTCATTTTTGCCACAAAGGAATGAAAACCATGGTACCAACTACCAGAATGACCATGTATTTTCAAGGATTGCGCAAGAAGCTAAAGAGAGGGGAAACATATTCTTTCAGAGAGATCATTCTGCAGAATTCTTACTGGTTTGGGGGGTGTTAGCTATGGGAACGTCTCACAGACTCATTTTTGCCTGAAAGAAAAGAAAAATTCAGGGTACTAACTATCATAATGATAATGTATTTTCAAGTATTGCTCAAGAAGATAAAGAGAAGGGAAAAAAGTACTTGCAGAGAGCTCATCCTACAACATTCTTACTGGTTTGGTGGATATTAGCTATGAAGGTGGCTGACAGACTCACTTTTGCGAGAAAGGAGCGAAAACCACCATAGTACCAACTTTTAGAATGACCATGTATTTTCAAGGATTTCTCAAGAAGCTAAAGATAAGGGTAAAAATATACTTGCAGAGAGCTCATCCAGCTTCCGTAATAGTTTGGGGGATGTTAGCTATGAAGGTGTCTCGGAGATTCCTTTTTGCGAGAAAGGAATTAAAACCATGGTAAAAGTTTGTCAAAACATTACATAGAGAGAATAAAGAAGCTTTGAACGTTAAGCTGTTCAATGGAAACGATTGGACTTTTCAAAAGGACTATGCCCCTGATTATAAGACGAAGATGCCCCAGCAGTGGTTGCAAGAGAATGTACAGGACTTCATAGAACACGAAAACTGACCTTCCAGCCGTCAAAATTTAGATTCATTCGACAATAAGTTGGGATCAGTATTGAAAGCAAAGGTGCGCCAAAAAAGGCTTCTCAATTATATCAGTCTTATAAGTTTTTGAAGGAAAGTAGCAAAGGAGATTACCACGGGATCATGTATACCTCGATGGATGATTGGCTAAAGAGATTTAAAGTTCAAGGGAATTTAAAAAATGATCCTTTTGAAAAAAGATGCAATATGTTAAATTTAAAAGTAAAATAGAACTTATCATTGGATAATTTCTTCCAGGTCCATAAAGGAATTTAACGAACGCCATATACGAAAATGTTTTATTTGTATATCATCTAAAGACAAGATATGATAATATATATGATACTAAATATGTAAATGAACCTTTCTTGGTACTTAGGTATTACATCGTTTACACCAATTTCGTCGAACCAAAAAACATTGTTCCATACATGTTCAAACACAGTGGTCTTGTTCGTGCATGTTCCACATTTTTTTCTATAGGCTGCATCATTCCCGCACCTGTTAAAATGCACTATTTCTTGACTGTGAATGCTCGAAAATAATAATAATAATAATAATAATAATAATATATATATATATATATATATATATATATATATATATATATATATATATATATATATATATATATATATCGCTTGTAATTTTCAATATTATTCTACTCTAATTTTGTTGAAGAAATTGATTACAATTTGGGATCTATTTTCTACGTAAAAGAACAAAGAGGAATATTTTGATCTTACCCAGCGTTTCTCAAACTGTGGGGCACGCCCCCCATGAGGGCCATGACAACTCTACGAGGGGGGCGCGAGCATATTGAAAAGTCGAAAACAAAATTTCGTTTAATTAAATTTGTTTAACTTTCACTAAATTAGTAAACACATTTTGACATAATGAAAAATAAAATAGACATTTACACTGATATATTACACTTATAAATGTATCAGTGCTACACGATGTATTTTATAATTAATTTAACAATACAAAGTTAAGAACAAGTTTAATAATTACCAGAAACCCAATGGACGTCATATATAAAATTATATATACAAAGATTAACACTTATCTTGACAATTTGTACTGTTTATAATTAATCCCTTAACTACCGATTAAAAGTTACGTGATTCGCTTCCCAAGGCTAACCGTTTTCTAAGTAAGCGCGCGTATGCGATGTATTGGGGAGGGGTAAGGAATAAAGAAGTAAATAATCTGAAATAAGTAAATATTTCAGAAACACTGTCAAGGTCCTTTTTTTCATTCTAAAGCCTTCGGAATAATTTTATGGATAGCAGTGCACAGTAAAGATCGTACTTTGGAAAGACGTATATATACTTCTGGAGAAATTAATGCTTTGGCTGAGCGAGAAGTTTATATACGCCAGTGGCATTAAAGAGGTTAAAGTCGTATTGTAGCTTTAACATCAAAGTATTGTATTATTAAATTCAATACGTTGTTACTGTATGAGGGGGCGCGATGAAAATTATGATTGAATATTGGGTCGCGAATATTGAAACTTTGAGAGGCACTGATATAACTAAAGGCATAGCTACCGCCGGATCAGTCGTATCAATGGTATGGGTCCCCCAAGCTACAGGAACTCCAACATGTGTGTGTAAAAATTTGTTAAATGTTAATATGCCCCCAAAAAGGGCATGCAAGGAATTTTGATACAGGGCCCATTCAAGAAGACTAGCTACGCCAGTGGATCTAGTACGTAACAAAACCCAAAAGACTATTTAGCAAAATGGCAAAACAAGAAGCATTGTAGATCTACCAGACAGCATTTAGATTTGAACTTGTGGTTATTGGTATTTATGTATTCTACCGTTGATTGATATCATCAGATCAAAAGAAGTTGCCAAATGCCGCGATTAGAAGCCAATATTGAAAAACCATTCCCTCACATGTTCGAGCAATTACGATGATATTGTTCGACATTTGGCAACATTTTTTGAATTCGGCAAAATTGGTCGATGGTATAATGCGGTAAAGGTACTTATGTATTATCGTAGCAGTAGGCAACGTTCAAGATAACTCGCCAAGTTGGCAACCCCAATTTTGAATGTGTCGTGGGAGCTGATTTGGCAATCATGGGCTTCATTTCATATAATGTCGCCAATAGGTTGCGATAATATATAAGTATCACGGTAAGTACCCACTTCTTTATTGCATCAATTGATATAAATTAGTAGAAATTAGTAAAAACTATTTCTAACATATTTATTAGCAGGGTTTTGTTAAACGGAGCACCTAGCCCTTCAGGGCTTTTATCTCCTGTCTGGATGAATTTTGATCACATGAGATAGTCTATTACATTGCCCATTTTTAAAAATATATTGATAAAATTTAATAGGAATAAATTAGATTAAAAAGATTTAGAGAGACAGCTTTTTTTTAAAAAAAAGCTAGTATAAATTGACAATTATTTAAATCTTTAAAGGAAATAGCTTTTTTTTTTCAAAGCTACTAAATACTGCTATTGCTATCAGAAAGTTTAAAGCTAACAGATTTGGGTACTTTGTACAATCGCGGTAACTAGCCAAGTTGATAACCACGATTCCTCGTGTCATAAGCACGAAATTGCAACCATGTGCTGGTTTCATATAATGTTGCGAATATGGTTGCAATAATACGTAAGTACCCATATTTGATTTTACTGAAAGAAAAATAAATATCGAAATAAGGTAAATATCAAACATTATCTTTGAAATAAATAACGGTATTTACGTAACATCGCAACCATGCTTGCTACATTTTCTGAAGCGAAACACATGGTTGCCAATTCAGCGTGCACGACGCATGCAATATTGGGGTTGCCAACTTGGCGAGTTATCTTAAACGTTGGCATTGTCACGATAATACGTACCTAAAGTACTTGGAGACACTTTACGAATAGTTATTTTTCATAAACTTACTAGCTAACCTTAATAAATTCTCAAATACGTAGATTGATTCACCAGGTTGGTGCAATAACATTATAATAAGTGACCATCTAAGATCTACTGACCGCCATAGGTCTATTTGGTGCGATTTCAAAAACTTGCCAAAAACGAATAGCTGATAAATATAGAATTAATTCCACTCTATATACCATGATTAACGCTGGTGAAAGCTAATCCTTTCGTTGGCCAACAATATCCTACAACAATATAATCAACTATTGTATTTGTTAAATCGCACCATTTGGTGAAAACGGTCAAAAGGATAATGTGTCAGTACCGATAACTAACAACTAATAAATTTTGTTTTTGTAGTTGATTGCAATTGCCTTGTGTATGGTTTCTCTGATTTATGTGGCCTTTGCAGCACCCACCCATCAACCGTCAACACAAAGTAAATCCACGTATTTCAAGAGATACACCGGTGCCCTTGGAGATGTTCTCATCTTGAAATATTATGAATGAAATAAGCATTTCGTTTTCCTGGAGAAAGCCTACCTTGTAATGGAGATAAAAAAATTTCTCGAAAGCGATAATGATGAATAATCGGTAAAATAGAGACAAATTGTATGTTTTAATTTCAGTTGCATAAATACATTGTAAAAATAAAAGGTTTTCTCTAAATTATATGATGTTTGCTTTCTAATAGCAAAGTCTTGTTACTTTTTATTTTGATGGTGATGATGTCGTATCCATGACGAGACTCGATCAAAGTTCTCTGGGCCCAGATGACTGCTAAGGCAATCTGTTCATTAAAATTGGTGTTCATTGTATTTTGATTTTAAATCAATTTGATTTCCACTCGGCGCGAATGGGAAGAGTCGGATTCCTGTTCAGTTAGTGACCACGTCGTTCTACCATGCGTCTAAATCAGAAGATGTGATGGCTGTAATTAGCGAAATTTATGTTGGGTAGAAATAAACAACCAAAAGTATTCGCTACAGCAGATAAATTGTCTGGTTTTATTTTATCTATTTAGCTATTCTAAGAGATTGAAATCCACAACGAGCATTGTTTTTGTGTAATAAGAATGCGTTAAACCAAAATAGGGCTACTATCAACCAATTTTTTCAAGTTAAAAGACATTGCCAAATGCCGTGATATTCAGCCAATAGTGGAAGCCATTCCCACTTATATTCAAAAACAATAATAACGATTAGTATTTGGAGATATATTTTGAATCAGTGATGTCTTTTGATTTGGCGATATTAGTCAACGATGTGATACGTAAATGGGTACTTACGTATTAGCGCAACCTATTGGTGATATTATGAAACGAAGCACCTGGTTGCCAATTCACCGCGTACGACACATAGGAAATTGGTGCTGCTAACTGGGCGAGTTATTAATAAAGTTGGTAATTGTTGCGATAATACTTACCCGCGTAAAGGGTTTGATGTTTTATTTTTAAATGAGTGTAAAAAAGTAAAATACCAATTGAATTTCAATTTTTAATAATAGAAAGGATCTCCTTGATTGCAAATGAATATTTGGTTCTTGCGTATTATACCGTCGAACAATTTCTTCAAATCGAAAAACTGCGCCAAGTGCTGTGATATTCATTTAAGAGTTGAAAACCGTTCTTATGCATCACTGGCGTAGCTAACTATAAGGGGGCACTGTGTATCAAACTTCATTCGGGATGTTTTTTTAGATATGGGAGATCTATTAGTGGACTATAGTTACTTATGTTAGGGCCAATGTAGCTTGGGGGCCCCGTGTAATTGATATGACGGTAGCTATGCCCCTGCTGTGCATGTTCCAAGTCAATAATAACGATAACATCATTTGGCTAAATTTCTTGATGGTATAATATGTATGTACCGAATATTTAACAGGAAAAATGAAATGTCATTAATTAATAGAAGCTGTTGTAAAAATTTATCAGGGTTTTTGGAATTATTTAATTAAAAACAATCGTGTTTAATAACAAGAGAGAACTTAATTTTTTCTCTGAGAGAAATTCTATAATTATTTTTATTATTGGGAACAAAACTGGTTAAAAAATTACTTTTAACTGTCTCTCTCATTCCGACAGGTCTTTTATTTTATTTAATTATCTTAAAAACTTATAGAAACACAAGTAAACAAAATAAATTCAAATTGCATTTACTGTAACACATTCAAAAAATACAGTGAAAATCATTTAACCTGAAACTGAGGGAAAAAATATTTTTCCGTGTTAAAGGATATTGGAAAAAAACAACAACATATATTCAACAAAATTAAGTTTATTATATAGTACATTTTATTTACCTTGATGTGTCTATATATATGTATTTAATAAAAATCAATGAAAAAAAAACCTTCAGAAGAACTTAATGAAATTTAATACGAAATTTTTAAAAAGTTTTTTGAAAAACAAAACATGATAAACTTTGCTTTGCATTTGCCTTTTTAGCCATCAAACTGTCAACAAATTGTTCGATGTCATCCGTTTTATTATTCATTTTACCATTGGTATGTGCGTTCAAATAATTAAGCCTACTTTTCATACAAGGAAAAATGTCTCCCAACTAATCTCTATAAGAAAACTAAAGCACCTCTCCCATTTTTTCAAGTTACCCTCTACAGCAGTGCTTCTCAAACTGTGGGGCGCACACCCCTGGGGGGCGCGATGACCTTACGAGAGGGCGCGTGCATATCGAAAATAAAAGATTTAAAAAATAATTAGTTTACTGGAGTGAATTAAAACAAAATACTTTCAGACATAATAAAAAATGCACTTTTACTCTGATATAATTTATAGGCGATATTAAGCCATCAAAAATAAAAAACTTCTTCAATACCTAATTAGCTATCTTTTTGATCCTATAACCAAATAAAAAACTTTTATTTGATTTGCTGTCATCCCGTGATGAGATTTTTTTATTACGCTTTTTTTTTTAACCTCTAACATACTACTCTTTCAGAGAAAAACCAGATCCCGGACCCAGAATCGAAAATCTTTAGGAACATAAAAAATTCATCACTGTCATTATTTTTGAAATACTGCACATTATAGCTGTAATCTGTTTGACCTTCTAAGTTATTGGTATAGTTTGTTATGACCCCTCTCTTACGTGTTCTCTGTTGCGCTTTTTTTCATGCAAAAGAGTTTTATGATATTTGGAAAACCACGGAAAAGACACACACACACACAAGCACATGAAGGATTACTTGGCCAAGACATATTTTTATAAATATTCTCAATGTATAAAGCATAACGAAAAACGTTTCACACAATTTTTTAGCAGTAACATACATACTATCATAATGAATATACTTTTTACCCGGAAGTGGTCGCGCGGGACACACAGATTACGAAATCGTTAATTCTGGCAAAACTGTTTATTACCAAAGAAAAATTGAAAAGTCCTTGAAAGTAGGTAAGTAAACTTTCTCTTAGCTAAATTATTCACTGGAATCATGATTTGTATCGTGTACAATAAAATAATTATAAAAAAAAAGGATTGGGGTGACTCAATAACCCTGACCGTACCGAGTGCGCGCCTGCTCCCGGGTTAAAACATGTTGAAGTCTTTTCACTTTAAATATTAAAAATAATACAATTATTCTTCATCGATATTTTATATTATTGATCATTATTTATCATCAGTGGCGCACACAAGGAGGGGAGGGTCCTGACCCCCCCAAAGCCCTTGATTTTTTTCCGATTGATTATAATTCTAAGTTTATAGTACGCAAAACTTAGTTAAGTATTTGTTATAAATGATTAATTTTATTAGTTAATGCTAATTATTTATTCAAGAATTAGTTTTTTACTGTGTTTTGTTCCCGAAAATCGACAAAATCAAGAGGAACCTGATACAAGATTGGTGAACTTTCGACCCCGGACCCCCCCTTGAAAAATTCCTGTGTGCGCTACTGTTTAACATCAATTATAAATGCTAATTCTGTGAGGCTTAAAATTACAATTCGCTTAAAACTAATTATAATTTGAGCAACGATTTAAAAAAAAAAAAAAAATCATATAGGAATGTTTTATTTTCTTATTATAAGGAATGCTATATTTTAGAAATTGACCCTCTGAAGTTCTAATTTTTCTATATTTAGCAGATATCATGAGCTTGTTTTGTCTTTATAAGGGAATGCTTAGCTACTCTGGAGCATTTTGTAATATATTCAATTTAAAAATTAGAGAAAGGAAAAATAACATAATAATTATCCTATTATTTTATTTATTTATTTATTTTGCTTAAAAGTAGTATACAAAATTTAATACTTATGTTACTAATTTGTATGGTTTATAATTAAGATCTCCTATTGTAACTTTAGCGTCAAAGTGCATTATTATTGCATTCAGTACATTATTAATGTATAAGGGGGGCGCGAAAAAAATTGTGATCGAAAAGGGAGGCGCCAGTATTGAAAGTTTGAGAAGCACTGCTCTCAAGAAACGAAATTAGCCAGACAAATTTTGATGATGTGCATTTGGGTTATATTCAAGTTAAAGCAGAGGGAGATTTCTCTTTGGAAGAGTCATTCAGTGGCGTAGCCTGGAGCGGAGGTGCGGAGGGAGCCATGGCTCCTAGGGCCATACGAAAAGGGGCGGTGTCAAGCACAGCGATAGGTAAATTCAAAAAATGTTTCAAACTCCAAATTTCGCTCAAACTACGAAACTGACGGAAACGAGTGAAAGATTTAATACACGCACAGATGCAGGAAGTTTATTATTCTCTATGCAATCGCATTCGTTTTTATGTTACTAAGGCTTCTGGCAACCGGTACTGTGTGAAGTCAATGATGCTCACACACACACACACAAAATTATATGCAAACAGAGGGACTAAATATCCATCAATGTGCTAAAAAATACGTACTTTACAGACCGTATTAGAAGCTAAATGAGAGAAATTCGTGGATGACGTTTTAATATATGCTAAAAGTTTATATGAAGATCTTGACATTTTTTTTGAACCCCCAAGACGAATCAGGAGGAAGCATATATTTGGCGAAGGAAGTAAAGATGTTCAGTTATCGTAAGAAGATGACTTGAGGCGAACAATGGTTTCTTCTACAGACTGCTGAAATTCGAGAAAGATTCCAACAGTTGCACAATCTAGCGCAAAAATATGCCTTTCTGAGACATGAAGTTATATTGAACATGGACGAACTTAACTTAGATCAGGCTCCTCAAGACATTAATAAAGAAAAATTCCAACTTGAGTGGGTATGTCTACAAGCTTTCATATCTGCAACAGACCCAGGCTGTAAAAAGGAACTCATTTGGAACGTTTCTCTGGGTTTATTAAAATATATTATTGAGTCCAAACTTGAAGATGGCTTACCAAACATTGTGATATGCTGACAATTTTTTTAACATCTGCCATCAGTAATGCCAGTTGCGAGAGAAGCTCCTCTAAGTTAAAATGAATCAAAAATAATCACAGATCGACTATGTCCACATTAAGGCTAATAAATATAGCTAATCTGGCAATTGAATATGACATACATATTGATATTGATAATTGTATAAAAAATTTTGGTATGAAAAAAAACACGAAAAGGGCATTTTTAATCAATAAAAAAAATTAAAGCTGCTTTTTTGGAATTTTACTAATTTTCTTGACTGATAATTAAAATAGAAAGACGACAAATTTCCGGTTGGCCCCAGGCGGTGAAAGCTCACGCTACGTCACTGGAGTCCCTCAATGCTTTAATTGCAATAACTTTTATCACACAGCCGTGGATTGTTATCTCAAACCACGCTTTCTCAAATGTGGTAAGGACCATCTCACAAAATATTGGGAAATTAAGGGAAGCCAGAAAAATCAATTCTGCATTAACTGCCAGGAATATGGCCACACTTTATGGTACACGAAGTGTCTAAGTTCCCTCGAGTCCAAACAAGGCTCCTCCCTAGAAGAAATCAACAGAGCCACATTGTGTGGTACACGAAGTGCCTAAACTTCCTCAAGTCCAAACAAGGCTCCTCCCTAGAAGAAATCAACAGAGCCAAAAACTTCAGTAGCAACAATGTTAGACAAGGAATTTCCTTCACTAACATTGTTAGCAGTAATAGACGAGAACTAGACGAAAATACCTCCCCTAGAAATAATGTCAATAGCAAAAGTTTGTGAGGATTTCCGAACCAAGATAACAATGAATCTGACCCAACACAAGTCCTGTAACTTTTTAGTATTATTTCTAAATTAATTAAAAGAAACCCTAAAATTCTCGAACTTATCACTAAGCTAACGTCATCAGAAACAAAAGATAATACTCTACCCCTATTTTCAATCAATTTGATTCTCTTTTTAACGTTATTCTAGTCCAGGGATGGCGAACCTTTATGAATCAACGTGCCATTTTTTCTAAAGAAATCTTTAATGATTTACTCATGTGCCATCAAATAATTTTGACTTGTGATTTTTGGGAAAATAATAAAACTAAAAATACTAGCAACTCAAAACTTTACTACCAAAAAAAAACATTTTGTTCTGTATAGTAGTAAATATTTTAGTTATATGTGTGGCATAGGTAGATGAAAATATTGTTAAAAAGCATGAGGCAACTTCTTCAAACAGTTAAATGTGTCTGGAATCGAATTCCATGTTTCGAAAATTTCGTTCCTGTTATTTTTACTTATATATATTGCTTGATAATCTTTCTATTTCATTCAATTCCAACTTTTTCCTTGTTGGAATAATCTTTTAAGTCCGTATTGAGCTACACTGTAAATCAAACAGTTGTATTTCCAATTCTTCAGTTTCCAACTAATTTAATTGGGATACGTTCGGTTTATCGAAAGTAGTCCCATTAGGGTACATAATAAACTTGAATGTTTTTGATAATTCTTTGAACTGAGAAAACCTCGCTGAAAGCTTTGATTGAAGAATCAGTTACGGAAATAAATTCTTCAATAACTTTTTCTTCGTCTGGTTTCTCATGCACATCTAAATCTTTCATATTTTTTACTTTGTGATCGGTGGCTTGACCAAAATAATGTCTCGCATGCCACCAGTGGCACGCGTACCATTGGTTCACCATTCCTGTTCTAGGACTTCTCTTATTATTTCAATAGTTCTAAATTTTTAACTTTGAAAAGGGCAGAAAATCCAAAACAGATAGCTAGCATCAGTCAATAGAAATGCTCGTTACAAGAAGTCAAAGTGTTTCCTCTCCCAGCCTACGCTATTGGTTCTTGCCTCCCGAAGCCACGCCTCCGCCCAACTAGCCAAGACTGCAACACCAAGCCACTGGTCGTTTCCGAATAGAGGACCGTGGAGTGCTGCGCAGTCCGTATGCTCTATGTATGTCTAAGCTGCCTTTTCATGATGTTCCTCATTTCGGATGACGTGGGAAAAGGAGCTACATTATTCACTTTATTTTCTTCGCCGGAATCTGCACCAATGATACTTTTTGATCTTTGAAGAACCTCCAAAATGTCTTTATCTGTCATAATTGGGGGTGTACAAGCATTATCATCCTGTACTGCAACGAATTCTTCCGATGATACAGTAGGGACAGTTCAATGACATAGAAACTTTCTCAAACATTTCATTAAGTGTCTGGCGTTTTCTGTATTTTGTTCACTTCCAGAAGGGAAACCTTTTCCCGTTAAGCAATTTTCATTACGTGTTAAGAGAAAAAATGCATGAAAATACATTGTAGTTTGTCGTAACTGCTGTATTATTTCCTGTTAACCGATATTTCGTCTTAAGGTATCCGACTACGTTCGGAACCGTGATCTTAAAAAGGCTCATAAATGGATAATTTTCATGATATTTAGGGTCACTTAAATTAGAACACATGTATAAAATTATTTTAAAGACATTTGACAAAAAGTATTATTTAAATACAATATTTCGGCAAAAAAAAATTAACTTAGAATGACCATTTTTCAAAATGTTCTCCTTTTGTGAAAAATGTTTCTATTATAATAATATTTTGCTTGTATATAGCTCAGACCTCTGTACAGAGGCTCAACTTTGCCTTTTGAAAAATTCGCATTATTTTCAGAGTTACAACCATTTGAAATAATTATCGGCTTTTTTTTTCTTAAAATTTCTCTCCTCTGTTGTCGTAAAACATAGATTAACCCACTTCTAATTAATATATTTCAAAAATTCTAGTTGAGTCTCTGTACAGAGGTCTGAGCTATGTACAGGTAAAATATTATTATAATAGAAACATTTTTCGCAAAAGGAGAATAATTTTAAAATGGGTCATTCTATGTTCCTTTTTTGTCGAAATATTGTACTTAAATAAGTTTTTATTGTAATACTATTCTTAAAACAATTTTATATACATTTTCTAATCTAAGTGACACTAAGTATCATAAATATTACTTATTTATACGCTTTTGCAAAATCACGGTTCCGAGCATAGTCGGATACCTTAAGAGAAGTTGGAAACCTCTATACCGACAATGTTAAATTGGCTGTTTTTGATGTTTCTTTTCTCAAAATCTGTTATACCTACATGCTTCAAATAACAATGGTCTGAAAAGGAGTAAGAAATTCAGTTGGTTTAAATTTGATTTATAATTAATGCTGCATCTTAAATCAATGTGAGGTGTGTTTGTAATGGACCTCATCATTTGACCTTCTGTCAAATATCAAGGACAACACACCTACATTAGTAACTCATTCTAAATTTCCACAGCACATCAACATGAGAACTTTTAACGATGACAGATTTCAGGTTTTCAGAGACACCCAACTCGCTGGCTATGAATTTGTGACTACGACCACTCATCTATTGTGCTTACAAATATTTGATTAGAATTATGTAACAAAATAACTCGCGTTGTGTGTGTGGGTAAAATGTATGTGTATTTTTCATAAAAAGAATAAAGATGACATGCACAATTTTTGCACATATATAAGAGAAGTTGTGTATTATTACACCTAATTAAAAATGATTAAAAAAGAATTAACTTCCAAAATTATGGATTTATGTATTAAAGTAATTATCATTGTTTAATTTATACAATGTATCAAACTTGAAAATGTACTGTTTCATGTTTACCGTTTCTAGCGAAGATAGCCTTACATAAATAGATACTGATACGAATTTTGTGTAAATAGTGTAAATAATTTGTATTTGGTTGTTTAATGCATTTATATTACTCTATGTTATATTTATTTCATGTTAAAATTCACAAGCAATGCCGCCCCTTACATTCTAATGGCGATTCAATGAGAACTTGGCGAAATCTTGGCGGTAGAGCCAAGTTGGCATCATTTTTGGCGACTTTGGCGACCATTTTGGCGACTTTGGTGACCATTTCGGTGTCATTAGCAACCATTTTGGCGTCATTAGTGACCATGTTGGCCGGTTCGGAGCCCTCTGGAATTTTCTAGAAAATAGTGGATCTCTCCTCTAATGTCACGACTCAATGACACGAGCGGTTATATTTGTGGAAGTTTCTGTCACACCTATAAAAAGGAGTGCCAGCCGCAACGGATCAGTCTTGATTAAACCAGCGAATAGTGAGGATTGTTTTGATTAGCGATTCGCTCGGCTGTGCTTGTGAATAATCTTAACTTACGTGTATGATTGTGTTTGATTGTTGTTGAAGGTGTGAAGACCTTCTTTTGGAATTGTTATATTGGATGCAACTTTTTTCAAGGTGAATTCCATGGTATTCATTAAGGAAGAAAAACTCAAATTTATTTGTTCTACCATGGTATTCAGTTCTGTCGTGAGAGAGAGAGAGAAGCGCTGTACTTTTTGCTATAATTTATTTTCAAATATGTTATTGTTTTCTTCAAATTTCAATTCTAGTTTTTTAAACTAGTGGCTAGATCAGTGATACTCAGCCTGTGACCCGGTCATGGCCTATGGACTAAATTCGTGACGTCACGATCACGTGATATATATTTTCACGTTTTCCCCGCCTAACAAAAAAACACTCGAACTTAGTTTCGTAACTTCGTGTAATTTTTTTTCTTTTTTTACAATTTTTCATAACCAGAAGCGTTTGAGGAATGTCCTACACAACAATCTCGTGCTTCTGTTGTTTTTTTTCACTTATAAATATTGTTTTAGCTTTCAAAAATGTGCTGCTTAGCAAACGGGCTGAGGTACATTCACTCATTCTTTGTAAGCTAAGCTCTTTCGTAGTAAGGTTTGTGGTATTGAATTCATTCTGCTGTACATTTAAGTATCTTTGATAATTATCAAGAAATAGCTTGATTTAATTGTTATTTTCTAACATTCATATAAAGTTTCTTTTTTGCTGTTCTTAAAATTCCATTTCAGAGTTATTGTTAGGATATGTAACCAGAGGGAAGGGCACGACTAAGGAAATTCACACACATTAGGTATATCATTCACTCCTTTAGGGAAGTGCTCCGTAACCTTTTTATCACCATGGCAACATTTGATAATTTTACCGTGGTCCGCTGAGGGTGGGACACGTTGATTGCTTACATTTTAAATTGTTTTGATTTAATAATTTAAGGTATCCGACTACGTTCGGAGACTTTTTTTTAAGTTTTCAAAAAATCCCTAATATTTTTACATTTTTAGTTTCACTTTTATACACAATAATAAAAAGTACAGTTAGAAATAATATATGTACATAAAAATTTGCAAAAATTTAAATTTTTAAAGAAATTTTAATCAAATTTTGGAATTTTTTCAAACACTCTATTTTTTTAAAAAAATATTTTATATTTTCCATAAAATATTGCTGCAATACATTTTTAAAACACATTTCTAGAGAATGACCTACAAGTGTTAAATTACTTCTTTTGAATCAAAAGTTATGGCCAGTCGAGCTTGCGAACTAGGAAATTCAATCAAATTATCGTAACATTCAGAAAGAAATACAACTATAAAATAACTAAAAATTGTTCAATGTCTTAGCTTGTAGGTCATTCTCTAGATAATACCAATAATAACATTTGTGTAAAATTTCATACAAGTATCTCTGATAGTTTTTTAGATATCATGTTTGAAATATCATGAAATTTACAAAAAAATGGTTTTGAGAAAAATGCATTTAAACTTTATAAAATTAATTTCAAAACAAAATATGAAAAGTATATTACTAAAACTCTCCTGATTTATAAGTAACACTCCCACTCTTTGGAAGTTTGTTAAATTTTTTCTTTCTTTGGGCCTCCTTTTTTTTTTCTGGTTGATTTTAAAAAAGGCAAAGAATGTTGTTTCGAGTCACCGACTCGAAAGATGTCAACAAATCTCTCATCACGAAGTATATAATTCCCTGCATTTATGCCAAATGCTTTCAAAATACCTAACACACCAATGAAAGCTTTTTTAAAAATAATGACGGTAATATATGGGTACCCAAAGAAAATGCTTTTAGCTCGATAAATGTTTCTTTCAAAATGATTTGCCACAAACAGGCGTTAAATGATACATTTTTATTTGTGTCTTACCGTGGAGGCAATTTTATGATAACTGCTTACCACTCTGCTTTGTGTACACAGGTTTAACAATATTTTAAAGTTTCACAGAAATACATACAATTTTTTCTGTTTATTGTTTTCTGGTGTTGTTTCCTCGTTGATAGTCACATCAGTTCTCAGCTCAAATCGGGCACGGCCCATATATGGGTTTCTCCCTGCTGGAGTAACAGTGAAAAAATACTGCTATTGTAGCACTTAGCATAGCTTTGGCGTGATTGGTGTTAGTGCTAAAACAGTGTAGAATTTTATTAAACATAACATTGATAAGTTTTTCCTTCTCACCGAGGTTTTTCTCGCATTTTTCAAAGATTTTTTTTCCGACTACTCAATCTTTCTTAGAAGTATCTTATGCACTCATATGATGACATTGTTGACACCATACACATCTTTAACCGAAAGGTATCCTTGGAATCACCATCACAAAAGAAATACATATTTTAAAGATTTCGTAGTGCAAAACCATACAAAGATTTTGTACGCACTTTGTTTGAAGTAAATCCCAGATGATTGCAGGAACACGCATGTATGACTGGACTTATAGAATTCTAAAACCCTTTGATAACATTTCCAAATCTAGAATTTCCCAGTGTCAATGTATAAAAGTTTTCTATAGAAAACCACATTTAGCGATGAATGTCCATGTGTCTCTGCCGTCAACGGATGTTCCACATTCTTCAACTGACATTTTGAAACATTGTATAATGCTTTTCGCTTAAAAAGCAGTGTCGTTCATGGCATCTTTAGCCGTTGGTGTAGCAGCACAGACAAGACTTTCTTTCACAAAGTCTAAATGCTCCTTTTGTCATACAAGGCCAGTTCAGCTTAGCACATAGCTTTTTCACAGATAAATGTCATCTTTCAATCACCCACCTTCCACAAATAAGTTGCAAATTAATAACACTTTGCTTGTTTAGCTTTTCAGTAGCTGAAAAAAGGACGATAAAACTTTAATCGGAGCATTTTTGAAGTCACATTAGAAGTCAGTCCAAATATGTAATCTTCATGCAGGTACAGATTGTTCTCAAAACAATTGGAGAAACACAAACTTAAAAACACACTTCCCAATTTAAATAAAGTATTCTATTACCTCTTAATGTTCCACTAAAACATTCTTTGTTCTGTGAAAATACCTTTACTTATCCCAGTTTTCGTTCATTACAAGTTTGAGCACTTCAAGTCAAAAACATTACAAGTCAACACTTCCACTGTTTTTGTAAATGTCTCACCAGCATAGTCGCGTCTTCAAGAGGTTAATTTGATTCATTTTTTAACCCTTATAAGCAGATAATATCAAAAGCAGAATGTTCAGAAACAATTAACAATTAAAAATTGTACAATTAAAGCAAAAAAAATTCAGGTTTTTTGAGAAATTTGCGAGCAACATTCGAAAGATTCAAATCAAAACAAAAACACGTGAGGTCAGAAGAAACAGATGTTGCCAATCGCAAAAGTCCAATTAAAAGATTGAAATTGTTGCCAATCAATAAAATAGTTTAAAAAAATGTCAGAAATTGTTTTTAAAATTATAATGGGTTGAAATTGCAAAAATTATGGGTAAAAAGCATGTTCAACAGCCAACTTCCGGTTTCAATTTCTTCGCTGTAATAATATTTTAAACACCTGTAACTTTTTTTTCTAATTATCGCACAGACAAAACAAAGGCAGATTTAGAAAGATAATTGTTTGAATTTTAAAAATATCAAATAAAATGAAAATGTCATTTTTGACCGAAAATGACATTTTCAACGTAGTCGGATATCTTAAATTTAATTACATTTAAATATGCCTTCAGAATAAAATATAGTTACACCAAAAATGAATAAAAGTTATTTATCGTGGAATATAAGGTGATTTCCGTGGAAAGATGCGCAAATTTGAGAGAAATGCACCACTTTGAATAAAATGGCAATAGTTTAATGTTCTTTAGGCAGCCCAGCACCATTTGATCTACGGACCGGGATTTGCGGACCACTTCTTTAGTGTATTCAACCCTTACCCACGCGTTGCGGTGACTTTGCTATAATACGTTGATTTAATATTAATCTAAGCTATTCAATGCATAAAAATTAATCTTTGCTTACAATTTTGGAGAGTTGAAATTAAGCATATAAAACAACATTATTTTTTTTTTCATTTTGCATTTTATTCACCTTTTATTTGATTATAGTATAATTCATGAATAACTCAACGAAGTAGTTAAGAAACAAAAAAATGAAGATTTAATTTCATAAATGAGGTAAATAACGATGATTTTAACCATTTTTAATGTTATTTTTATCATTTCAAGTTGTAACAGTAAATAATTGTATTATAATTAACAGCTATACAGTAAACAATATTTTTCGGTAACCTGTCTTTTGCTAACTAAAATAGATTCGTATTTTTCCCCACACGTGAGCATGCAACCTAGTTACCCATAAGGAAAACATGGATTTTTTTTCAAAATCCAAGTTCCAAATGGGCATAGCTTGGCTTTCAGATTTTTTATGGTAATCGCGAAGGCCAAACGAATCGGGAATTGAAGCATTTTGAATGATATTGGAGATTCTGACGGTATCAGAGGAATATGTTGCAACAGAACGATTTTTCTTCTTTAAACTTTACAATCAAATTGGTTGCGTCAGGAAGTTTCCCAGTAATCCTTTTGATGACCCAACGTGTACCGTTGCATTATCTAAGTGGATTTAAATCACGAAGCAGAATAACCATTCAACTAATCTTCAACCGAAGATTGTATGGTGGCACTCCTGATAAATCGAAAGAATACAAAACTCAGTTGGAAAATTTAGAATTTCATATTCATCAACGATAGCGTCGATTAATTTAAATGGCAATAGATCACCTGGCAACAACTTTCTCTCTGGAAGTTTATTACGTCAGCTACAACATATTTTTTGTCTTTCGTCTGAACATCAGTACAGAAATGTGCTGGTAATTTAATACATTATGTATTGGGATGCAGTTCTACTTCACCGTTTCCAATATACATCAGTTGGCTGGAAAATATTTGCGCCAATTGATCATCTTGTAATTGCACTCGCATGCTTATGGTTGTGAGAATGAGAGGCTCTCTCATTCTCGCCTAGATATGTGGGAGAAAGGGAAGGAAGACTAGCAGTGGCGCACACAGGAATTTTTCAAGGGGGTACGGTGTCAAAAGTTCACCATGCTCCTTTTGATTTTGTCAATTTTCGGGAACAAAAACACAGTAAAAAACTAATTTTGAATAAATAATTAGCATTAATTAATAAAATTAATCATTAATAACAAGTAATTAATTGAATTTTACGTACTATATACTTAGAATTATAATCAATCGGAAAAAAGCAAGGGCTTTGGGGGGGTCTGGACCCTCTGGACCCTCCACTGAAGACTAGCCATATCCCAAAACAATCTATTTATTGATCACACAAATAGCAACCAATTCAAGCAATTTTAAAGAAAAGATGCGCCAATCTAAGCAATATATGGATAAATAACGAGGTATCCGAAGTATGAGAAGGCTTTAGATATGAACCCGCTTATTTCAGGATCGAATCTGTATTCCTAATTATCTGAACACTAGTTAAACTTTAGTGACCAATCGTCACTTTAATTCCTTCACCTATCAAATATCTGAAATACACTGTAAAATTGAATAATACCTAATCAGTATCAATCTATCCTATCTCCTACCTAATTTTCTCTCTATATTTAGCTTGAAAACCATATACAGCAGACCTAATTTGAATAACCAGGGTTTCTTCTTCATAGGGTTAGTTGTGAATAGATTTGTAAAACCAAAGATTTCCCAAGAGTAATTTATTAATGGTAGGACGCGGATAGAGCCGTCACAAACCCTTCATTGAAAAAAACGTGATTTATCAGAGGGTCTTAACTACTCGATAGAATCTCCGTTAATAAACTTTAACACTTAATCAAGAATCGCCGACTAAATTTTAAATGTTACACTACTTCTTGTTTAGAATTCAGATACATGAGAATACGCAAAAAACTAGACTAAATTCATATCGATTTAATTGAGGCATCTCCTGTACACACAATTCTTACAGTGCACCCCATTCAAGAACCAAGGGTAAACCACTTAAGGGGAAAACCCTGGCCGTACACACTACTTAACTATTAACAAGGATTCCACTTTACACAAATTTTCAAGACATCCTTCAATATATTCAGGGTCAGCCACCCTAAAATGAAAATAGGATCAATACCGGCACAAAAAAATATCAATCAATACTATGTGTATACATTGACAACATTCAACTTTCAAACTTATATGTCTAATACCAATTTTTTTAAATATATACACTTTCCCATAAATAAACATCATCTGGTTTTTTAACAAAACTTCCCATCCAGTCGCACTGCGTTGTTAGTGTTATAATTAGTTTTTCCTATTTACGCCGCGTCCCCAAACCAGATATTATATAACTATACATAAATACTTACCATTTTTCAACATAGAATACTATAAACAAACAATACAAGTCTTATCTTGTAGTAAAACAAATGTAAATAAACAAAAGTTTTCCTCTTTTGGGTATAAAATTTTATGTACAAAAGTTCATTTTTCAAATAGCAAGAAAAATGCACTCAACTCAGTGACAATTTTTGCACAGTTAAATATTTTAAGAAAAATAAACTTGATTTTTGCAAAAATAACCCGATTTATTGTCAGTAAGGAAAAAAAGTAACAATACAATCTTTAGGTTCTTTCAGACGAGTCTCCGCGCAAAGCACCTCTAAGCTTGTCGATCTCTGGCTTGAGCGATTCTCCAATTGATTCAGGTCACATCGACTTCTTTTATCAGTATGGACTAATTCTTGGGCTGCTCTCCTGCTGCGTCACTTGTAGGACTGAACTCCGCTCCTTCTAATCCTTGCTGTTTCAACTCCTCCAGCTCTCGTTATGTATGGGCTTGTTCTTCCAGATACCACTGGCCTCCCGTTGCCACGTATTTTGTTGCGCAAGGAGTATGGACTTGACCTCCTGGATTGCGCTTGCCTACCGCTGAAATGTCGTTTGTTGTGCAGCTCATAAGGACTTGAACTCTCAGGCTGGACATGTCTGAACCTAACTGATTTTTCCTCGGCAGTCTCAGCTCCTCATGATGAACAGGGACTGGACCTCCTGGACAGGACTTGTCTTTCGTTGGCTCCTTCTCTCCTGCTCCTCTTCCTTGTTAATGATCCTGAAGGAATTGAGGTTGCAACTCTACTCTTCCACCATTCGTTGTTCCCCTGGGGTCTTCTTTTAATTGTATGATCGTTCATCAATGAGGAAGGAGGGCTTCTTTTCTTCCAGTTGTTTCTCCCCGGGAGCCTCCTTTTTTGTCTATCTGACACTGATTTCTGGAAGATTCAGCCAAATCTTCATTCCTAGTCCGCATACCTCGCCATTGCTCCACATTATTCCTCTCCTCCCTGGCTAAACCTATATTGCCTTCAGTTTCTACCTGCGCTGCTATTCTATAACTGTTACCATTCTCTTTTACTACCTGTGCTGCCCTAGATCTATTACCATCCAATCCTTCTGTCTGTGCTGCTCTAGATCTATTGCCATCCACTTCTTCTGTTTCCACAAAATCCTCATCCCTTTTTCTTGGGTGATAAATCCGCACCTGATCTACATTCACGGTTATCTATTTACCCATTTTCCAAATAACCACGTTGTTTTTGTCTTTCACTACCTCTTATGGTCCTTCAAATTTAGGTTTGAACTTACCCCCTATCTTTTTGTTCTCGGAGTTTACAGGATGTGTTGGCTCCAATACCAGATCCTTAACTTTAACGTTAACCTCCCGTTTTTTATTATAATACTTTGCTCATCTTTCCTGTTGAATCTTAGTATTCCGCTTCGCTTATCAAACAATTTCTCAATATTCCCACACACCAAGTCTGCTCCGTCCGTTACTATCACCAACTTCTGAAATGGGGCTAAAAATTTTCGACCAAAAAATAATGCTCCAGGCGTTTTACTCGTTGTCTTGTCAACAGTCGTTCTAATGGCATACGTGAACTTGAGAAATTGGTCCCGATTTTCTTGTTTAGCTAATGATTTCCCATTGGTCCCAATTTTCATTGATCTACATAGCTAGAAATCATTTGGAGAAGGGTGTGGCTAACCCTCTCGGTTTGATTCGATTGCCGTCTATACACGGCTGTTTTTACTTGCTTTATGTTTAACCTGTGGCATATGTGCTCAAAAACTTCGGATATAAATTGCGGACCATTATCACTAACCATTTTTATAGGAGCTCTAGAACGCGATACATTATTTTCAAATAGGGCATTCGCAATTGCTTTAGCTGACGCTTTTCTCAAGGGTACTATTTCAACACACTTAGAGAGATTATTTGTTTTCACTAAAATAAATTTATATCGTTCCAGTCTAGAAGCTGGGTAAGGGCTTAACAAATCCAACCAAACTATTTTGTTTCGATAATTCGTTACTATAGGTATTAAACGACCAGCTGGTAACGCGTATTTATAATTAATACGCTGGCACGTCATACGTTGCAACACCAGTAACGCACACAGGAATTTTTCAAGGGGGGGGGTCCTGGGTCAAAAGTACCCCATTCTTGTATCATGCTTCTTTTGATTTTGTCGACTTTCGGGAACAAAACACAGTAAAAAACTAATTATTGAATAAATAATTAGCATTAATTAATAAAATTAATCATTAATAACAAATACTTAATTAAATTTTACGTACTATATACTTAGAATAATAATCAATCGGAAAAAATATCAAGTGCTTTGGGGGGGGTTCCGGACCCCCAGGACTCCCCCTTGTGTGCGCCACTGTGCAACACACACACACACACACTTATATATATATATATATATATTCTGATATAGGGAAAATAACATGAATTCTTTTTCTGAAGTATGTTTTCTTTTTACCGAGGTGTCTAGACATTGCCTTGTCATGGAACTCGTGCATAACATCACTCCGAAGAGCTCGGAGAATATACACTCTCAGTTCTCCAAGAGTGGTACTATATTTCGCGTAGAATAATAATCTATCAATAAACTTGAAATACTAGGACCAATTCTCTCAGACTACCGCGCTAACTTAAGCCAACCTAGGGATTTTCTAAAAATCTATAAATATGACCTGATTCGGGGCCCACCCTACCATTCTGTTGGACAAATGTTTTTCCGTTTGTCAGTTTTGTTAGCGCTGAGTGGTCTGTTATAACTTCTGTTCACCAGTTATAATCTGTTTCACCAGCAGTGGCCCGAAATATGTGCGATATTTATTTAACGCCCAAATGACCACCAAACACTCCCTTTCTGTGACGGTATAATTCCTTACTGCCCTATTTAAAGTTCTCGACGTGAATGCAATAGGTCTCTGTTGCTGCGTCAATACTATGCAAACTCCTACAACGCTCGCATCCGTAAGCAACTGAAATTGATTGTCAAAATCCGGTAGTTTCAAAACCGGTGCTTCTGTAACGGCTTTTTTAACTCGTTCAAAGGCTGCCTGCGCTGCTTTCGACCATATAAATTTAATCTCTGTTTTCCTTTTCACCGTGTACAGCGATTCATAAAGATCTGCGTAGTCTTTGATGAAGTCCTGATATTCCTGTCATTCCCATAAATTTTGCTACCTCTCGAGCCTTCTTCGGAGGTTTTATCTTCGTGATCGCTTTTATCAGTTCACACCTCCTCCTTACTAATGACTAGACCTAAATATTTCATTTCTTTTCAGGCAAAATGACACTTCTCTAGGTTTAAAGTCAAACCTGCTTCTTGTAGTAATTAAAAATTTTTCCTTTAATGTTTTATGTGGTGCGTAAACGATGGAGACGCCATGATGACGTCACTCATATATACACTCAAGAAACGCTCCAGAACCACTTTAAGAATCATATCAATAGCTTTTTGAAAATTCGGAGCTGCGGCCGAGAGACCAAATAGCATGCGAGTGAACGCAAATGTACCATTTTTGATCACGAAGGCCGTCTTAATAATGTCCTTGGGATTTACAGCTAACTGAAAATATCCGGATCTTAAATCCAAATTGGACATAATTCCAGTGAGGGGAATGCTTGTGATTAAATCATCAATGAGCGTTAGCGGATATCGATGATGTTTAGTTATTGCATTCAACTTGCGATAATCTATTGCGAATCTGTAAGCTTTTGGGATATCTAGAGGCAAGGCATTATTTTTATGACATAACACCACGGGAGATGCATAGGGCATTTGGATAGGTATAATTGTACCTTCTTCAGCATTTTGTTTCCGAAATTATCAACGATTTTTTTTATCATAATCGAAAGTTATCTTTGTAGCTTGCATAAAGTCAATACCCAGGATGCAGTGGTACTGTATCCCAGCTATAACGTGGAAATTCCACGTTTTCGTGAATTCCTTAATTCTGATCTGTTATTCAGCCATTCGGCACCTTTGGCAATCACTACCTTGGCATTCGACCTCTTTTTAAGTCGATATGAAAATATGATTGATATATTTCCTCTGAAAAAAACCCCGATTTTTCGGCATTGATATCCGATAATGCTTTTATGATTGTTTCATGCACGTACGAGAGGTCAATTGAGGTCAATCGTAAAACCGCAATTCTATTAGGAAGGTATACTTTAACTTACGATCGATCACTTCGATTATATTAACCGTTCAAACGGTTTACGTTGGTTCGGTTTTTTTACTACCCCCTCCTCTGATCCAATTACTACTCTAACCTCTACTTACACAAAATCATTTCGACCTCTACGATATATGACCATTTCAATCATTCTGGATCCTGTTTTTGAACCTCTGATTTCCTGCACTCTAAGATATCTATAAATATTCGAATCCATCTTTCTCACTCTCATATCATTCTGCCTAGTTACCACATCTGTTTCGCGCTAGTTTCCATCTCTACGCCTGTCTGGTACTCTCCTCCTTGAATCCAAATCTTGTCCTCCAACATTATTGATTGAACCCTGGGTTCCTCTGCTCGCGTGTTTTTCTTCGTATTTTGCGACTAACTGCAAGAGTTGGGTTTTAGTAGTGGAGTTCCTCACTTCCCCGTAATCAATTACCTGAGGATCAAGACGTGTAATAAAATGATCTAATAATTTTTCCTCCGTCATGTCCAATTTCAACGCTTTCTGAATTTTTAATAAACTATAAACAAATTCCGACGGAGCCTGCCCCCTAACTTGGCCCGATGAGCGAAACCTTCACCTCGAGTTCCGACCCATTTGTAACAATTGGAAAATTTTCCGTTAACGCCTCCTTCAGTTGTGCAAAATCCGTTGCAGGGCCATGTACATATGAATACCCAATAACCTCAAACCAATCCTGTGCTCTTCCTACGAGATGATCTTTCAAGGTAGCACAAACCAAATTTGAGAATCTCTCGTAGTATGCTAAGTTATTATCAGTACTTTCTAAAAATTCCATCACATTTTCCGATCTGGCAAAAAAAAAAAAAAAAGTTCGAGCAAGATCCTAAAATGGAATCCGACTCCTCTCTCAGAGTTGGAAAAAGCTGGGCGCCAATGTGAGGGATAGGTGGTTCTCTTATTTTCGCTTAGAGATGTGAGAGAAAGGGAAGAAAGACTAGCGGTATCCAAAAACAATCTATTTATTGATCACACAAATAGCAACACAATTCAAGTAATTTTAGATAAGAGATGCGCCAATCTAAGCAATATGTGGACAAATAAAACGAAGTATGAGAAGACTTTAAATCTCGACCCCCTTATTTGAGGATCGAATCTACTTTCCTAAATATCTGAGCACTGATTGAACTCTAGCGACCAATCGTCACTTTAATTTTTTCACTTATCAAATATCTGAAATACACTGTAAAATTGAATAATACTTAATCAGTAGCAATCTATCCTCTCTCCTCATTTTCTCTCTATCTAGCTTGAAAATCATATACAGCAGACCTAATTTGAATAATAAGGGTTTCTTCTTTTGAGGGTTGGTTTTGAATAAACTAGAATTGAAAGACCAAAGATTTCCCAAGAGGACTTTATTAGTGGAAGGACACGGATACAGCCGTCACATGGTCATTCGAAGTGTTTCGACGTTTCGCCATAAAAACGATTGCGTTAACCTCGTGAGCAAAACATGCGTAATCTCGTCAGCAAAAGTAGAACGAGGAATGACTGGCAATGTCTGTCGGATATCACCAGACAGTAGTAGGATAGCACACCCAAATATTTGAAGGAAGGAAGGTTCGTTCTGGGTACCTTCCGTTCCGAACGAATTCGAGTACTTTACCGATAACTCCAAAACGATCGTCTTCGCGTGATGTTGGTACTACTTCATATAGATATCACACCACCACATACTCCCCTGCCAGTGTTTCGGCGTATAGGTGAACTAATAATACCATATTCGTGGCGAGCATGTAAGCAGTTGCGTCATTCATGCGTGACGGCTTCAGAATTGCGTCATTTGTGTGAGACGGCTTGAGAATTGCGTCATTCGTGCGTGACGGCTTCGGAATTGCGTCATTTGTGTGACAGTTTAATTGCGTCATTTGTGTGAGACGGCTTTGAGAAGTAACGGCTTATTTGCGTCAATGTTTGACGGTTTGGTTGCTTTTGCGGTGGATAGATGGTGCCACGACAGCGGCGCGAGAAGGGTACGGTTCAGATCACGTCCAGGGTCACCAATGAAGGAAGGAAGGCTCATTCTGGGTACCTTCAGTTCCGAACTAATGCGAGTACTTTACCGATCACGCCAAAACGATCGCCTTCGCGTGATGTTGGTACTAGTTCATATAGGTATCACACCACCACATATTTTTTCGCAGCCGTTTAAATCTTGTAAAGTTCCATTTAAGGCTTTGAGTGAACGTTTGTGGATATCCCTGTGTATACATTTCCGCCTGATTATGACTGAACTTCTTTGAAATACCGTAGCCATTCCGCTTTTTTTTAATGTTACAAATTGCTTCTGGTTTCTTATGAATGAATAATGGCAGCTTGAATTCTGAATGTGCGGTTTGTTCACCACCTAACAAAAGGGTAACAATACTCTAAGATGCAATTACTAGTGCAATTCTCTGTAGTGATTGTATTTTCGCAAGGTTATGCCTGCAAGTTAAGTAGCTATAGGGAATGAAAATCCTGACGCGAGACTCGAACGCAAAGCCATTCCACCTCATTCCAAAAAGAAAGCACAGCTAGAAAGCATTTTTTCCACCACGAGAATTCTAAGGTAAACCTCTGCCGCGGTTTCCGTAAGATACAGCCGCCTGGTATTATTTGGCATAGATACGGAAATTTCTCGAATTGGATTAACTATTCAGATAGGCAGTCCTGAAATACATCAGGGACCCGATTTTTGTGTCCATGCGTTTGAAAGTTAGGCAGATACCGCTGTCCATGTATGTTACGGTCATCCGGCAAAAAGTTACCGGAACTCCTAAAATCCGATTTCAGATTCTCATTCCTCACCCCGAAACGTACACACGACTGACTTCTGGTGCTCCAAAACGTACAAGTTCAGCCACTAGAGGGAATGCAAATCCGCACGCGGGACTCGAACACGAAGCCATTTCACCTAATTCCAGATATATCCGGCAAAGTTACGGCTGTTTCTGAAATCTAAATTCAGATCCTCGTTTCGTGTCCGTAGAGACAACGAGGGCTTTTTTCGGTGTTCTCGATCCTCCAAGCTCAGTCTCATCCGACATTGTTGCAGGAATTTCTAAAATCCGACTTCAGATTCTTGTTCATCATTTCGAAATACACCAGAAACGCACTTTTTTCTCTCGAAGACTTTTAGGGTAAGCTTCTGCAACGGTCTACATAATATATGGTTGTCCCAAATTTACCGGAAAAGTTACGGAAATTTCTCAGATCGGATATCAGATTCCAATTGCCGATCTTGAAATGCACCAGAGACAAGTTTTCACGCTCCAAAACTTTTAAGGTAAGACCTTGCAACGGTGTGTCTAAAATACGGTCGTCCGGCATTATCCAGCAAAGTTAAGGGTATTATTGGAAACCGATTCGAAATTCAGATTCCACGCCTCGAAATACACAGGCACTAATTTTTCGTGCACTTTGGTCTAAAAAGGATTATAATCAATCGAAAAAAAATCAAGGGATTGGGAAGGGGCTGGTCCGCACCCGAAGACCCCCCTTGTAGGCACCACTAGCTGGACTATCTTAGGGTTATCAGGTAAGGCTAAGGTATGAATTACTCCCCCTTCCTGTGAGTGTGTTTATTAACACCGCATTATAAAGCAACAAGAGGGATAATGCCCCCCTTTTTCGTTCCTCATTAACCGCAAGCATAAATTTAAATAAATAAAATAAATTTGTTTAATTTAGCGTATAGATTTTTTAGTAAAATTTAAAAATTTGCTCGTAGTTTTGTAATTTAATCAAGAAGAATTTTTTTTTGAAAAAAAAAAAAATATTAGTCATGTATAAGCAAATATGTTTGCAAAATTCAGCTGAAAAAGTAATTTTTTTTTCTCAACGCCTGAAAAAAAATAAACATGAACTTCTACTTTAATACTGAGCAATAAAAACGTGAATTGGAATTACGAGTACTCTCAGCTTTGGAAATATTAAAAATTATAGAAAAAATGACACACACCCACACAAAAAATATTCATTTTTAAAAACTTTATGATTAAATTTAGAAATTTCTCAATAACAAGGATTTCAATTTTCAAAGATTACAATAACTCAGCTTTTTTTTTTCAAAAAGTTAAACACTTTAATTGATAAACAAATAAAATTCTCTGGAAACTGCGAAACTAGATACTATTTTTTATAGTAGAAGTTTTCCCTTTTCAATTTCTGTTTCGTTTTCAATTCATCCTGGCCCTTTTCACATCTTCATACTCCAATCTGTGTGAAATGAGCGATTCCGTCAGAATCCGTATACATCCTCACTTCAAGGGGTTTTACAGTTCTTGACTGGAAAGAAGGCATTTCAGCATACTCAGCAACTGCCATGTATGCCATGGCGGCCAAACACAAAGTAATGATAATAACCTACAAAAATGTAAAAGAAAAAAATCATGAGGGACAAATAAACTATTGTACAAAGTAGTTGTTCCATTGTAGAATACCACAAGGGGGTTCCATTGTAGAATACCATAAGGGGGTTCCATTGTAGAATACCATAAGGGGGTTCCATTGTAATTGTTCAATCATATTTTTATCGTGGATTTTGAAATTAAAATTTTTATAAAATCTAATAATAATTCAAGATTAATGTGCTGAAGTTTAAAATATGGTTATTAATGTAAAATTATAGTTTATTACCTTATATCATTATAATCTTTAGTTTAAAATAATGAAAACGCGCGAGCGGCTCCGACTTTAATTTCATTAAATATTTTATTTTATTTAAAAATTTAATATTTGGAAATCATTATTTGTTAATTTAAATTGTTAAAAATAAAATATGTGCTTTGCTATTTTTTTTTTTTTTTTTTTTTGCAAAATGATCATCTATAATTTTATATCATTCGATTTTATTATTAGAAATTTACGAAAAAATATTGTCATGGAATTTTAGGGTTATTTTAAATATCCATTTTTCATATTTGTTTAGATCATTGATCCTGATGATGTCTTCAAACGGTGGTAAAAGAAAAAAAAAAGAGAAGATGTAGAATAATCGGTAGGCGCGCGGTTTCCTTGGATAATGATAAAGATCAAAGGGAAAAATCTGATGAAATTGAAAGAAAGAGAAAACTCCAAAATAAAGTTAGATGTCAGCGATATAGAGATAAGAGAAAACGTGATATAGCAATTAACATCAAGCAATAACAGTTGAAGAGGAGATAATAATTAAACGTCGTAAAGAACAAGAGAAACAAAAAGGTAAACTGTATAGAGATAAGAAAATAGCGAAAAACGAAAACATTTTCCACTTATTTCTGCTTTGGCAATGACTATTCACAAATCACAGGGATGTACTTATGATGCTATTGTCTACGAATACGATCGCAAACATCCTAGAGAATTAGTATATGTAGCTTTAACAAGAGTAACGAGGATTCACAGTTTATTTTTGGTTACTCAAGAAAATATTAGCAGCAGCTGGAAATTTTGGATTCGTAGAACAGGAACTCCTCTAAATGCTTCGGAAACAGATAAACATCTTTAAAGACCAACAAGTCATTGAGAGGATCTAACGTTAGAATTGAAAAGTTTACAAAACAATACTCTACAAACGGTCACCAAAACTTTTCTAGAATTCATCTCCAACAGGAAAGGGTTATCGATATTTTCATTCAGTTGTCAAAGTTTGCATGAGGATACAGCTGACCTAAAAAAGAATGATATCGTAAAAAAATCAAATGTTCTGCTTTTGTCAGAAATTCGTATGAAAAACGAAGAACCACTTGATATTCCGAATTTCAACTTTTTGTTAGTTATAAAAGACCCGAAGTTCCAGCAGCAGGCGTAGCTATTTATCATAATACTCAAGATACGTCACACTTCATTACTTCGCATATGGACATATATACTAAATTCACTAGAAGCATTGGTGGTGAATTGGTGTTATTAATGTTTCTGATATAGGCGAAATTTGCGTTGCTCGTTGCGATTCCGAGAATGGGCAATACATATTAATGGTTGTGGTTTATATTTCGCCTGGAAAATCTATGAGAGTAATAAAACAATTTTTATTCGAAAATTTGATGATTTATACAAAAGAAGGTTCTGCAATACTCGAAAAAAGATTTGACGAAAAATATGATAATGTACCGATGATTTTAAGTGGAGATTTCAATAATAACTTTGCAGATGATACAAACCTACCACTAATTGAATTTCTAAATGAAACACTTAATTTAAATATGTCCAATGATCTAAAACTCAGTGCTACAAAACATAAAACGACGATCGATGTGGTTTTTAAGTGATACTTAGATAAATTTGTATAAAAAATTTTTCTTTCTTACTTTAGTTATCATAAGCCTATTGTGTCTTTTTAGAACAAAATGAAATAATTGAAAGTACAAAAAGTCTAAGTATTGTTAAAATTAATGATGACAATGATGCAAACAATTAAAATAATGCTAAAAATCAAGTACATTGAAATTTATTTAAATGCAAATACTATCCATAAATAATATGATTGTATATTAATTGTTATTTCAATTGAATTGTATTTATATTTTGTCATGATTGTAAGCCCGTAATATATTTGAATAATAAAAAAACCATATAAACATGCATATAATTGTTGCTCGGAGTGTCAATACATGTGAAAACCAGATTGATGTTGATAATTTTAATTCAAACATTATGAAATTTCAAATTTTAATACTAAGAGTTCTAAGTTTTCACTTCTATCTGCAGTCTATATAACTGCCAATTTTTTTTTTATCACCCTGGTATAATTCAGTAACGGACCTGCTTGAAGAGAATTATAGTTCACAAATTGAGAGTCGTGTTCACTCTTTGGATAATCTCTAACATCAACTTTTCTGTCTGTAGAACCGTGTTTAGTCGAAATGATAGCAGCTAATTCATTGCGTGAAGAGGTTTATTATAAACTCTAGGATGACCTTTAGGGTTTATACTGAATAGAAACACAGATTATATTCTTGGGCTTGGGTTTTATTTTATATTTCATATGAAGTTTTATATTTATCTGCATATGAATTTTAATCCATAATTGGCTGTAAAATTTGCAAAACATCGTCACATTTAACTATTTTTTGAACGTTCATGCAAAGCCTCACCAACATCATAAATATAAATTTGTCCGAGCTGTAGTTTTGCTCCAGTCTGTTGTAAAGATGTAGTTACTTTTATTAATCATATGTTATGTATAAATAAATTTATTAAAGCATCACGAAAAACTTTTTTTTAAAATAGAGAGACATTTCTTAACAAAGATGCAAAAGCTTTTGTGACGATCCGAAATAAATTTTTAGGTATCCATTTATCGTATTATAAGCAAAATAATCGTAGTTGCAGTATTTTTTAAATAAGTAGTTGTTTAAAAAGTTGTCTTAAAGCCTTTTTACTTCTAATTTAAAGAAAAGAAAATACGACGAATTATATTTAAGTAGTAATTGTCTGGAAAAAAATGTTGCAGCAGGGAATTGTTTTTCCTAGTTGATTAGGTTTTCATTTTTTTAAATAATAAATTACTTTCTTCCAAGCTGTGTGAATAATTTGAAAATGGAATTTGAGCAGATGAGATAGAGACTATAAACTTAAAAATGTGTTCATATTGATCTATAAGTTATAGCATTACTCCCCAATCTTTTTATCGCCGCGGGAAGGTCAAAATTTGATAAATATACCGTGGCCCTTTGGGAGAGGGTATTTTTTTATATTTTAGATCGTTTTATTTTAATAATTTTAAGTGATAGAGAGGCAATACAGTATTCTATAAATTTAAAAAATACCGTGTTTTTTTTCATTTTCTTGTGGCTTATATCATTGGGAAACTTGCCTCCGCAAGCTTACTCTACAACCAATATCAATGCTCAATTCCAATAGCCGAAACAGCTATCACATTGATCCTTGCCTTTATGAAGCAGCTCCTCCTCCAACAAGCCAAGCTAATAATACCAGCAATATCGTAGTTTCAAGATAGCGAGGGGAGGATCGAGTCATCGATCCAGTCTCATGTGAAGTTCAACTTACGTGGGAAACTTGCCACCTAATTTCAGATCTGATAAGAAATTAGTTTTTAAGATATTTGAAGTTTTCTAAGCTTAGGTTTTGGTTTCGGTTTCCTTTTAAGGCATTTTCCCACTCTTAAATTGAATTAATTAAAAATAACTTTGAGTACAATCTACTCTTTCAGTGTGAAATGTTTATCGATTTAAATTTTCATTACTAAAATCATTTCTGCTTGATTATTTTTTGAGTTCTCATCGTTGCTTAATTAGGATTGGTTTTCAAGGCTAATCCTTGTTTTAAAAAATAGCTTATATGACTTAGAAGCTTTATAATCAATTTTTCCTGCTGAGAAAATGCATTGGACAAAACTTTCTCTGGTTGCTATGAGATACAATATTTCGAAGAGATGGAATACTATTGAAAATAATGTATCTAAAAATCAGCTCTCAGCTGAAATACTGCAATTACAAATCCAAATACAAGTATTCTGAGTACAATGATTGCAATTAAAACTGAATATTTCTATGATGTAACAAACTACATTACAGCAAACATATTGTAGTACTATATTTTAGTATTTTAAAGTTGCGCAACAAAAACTCAAACTTGTTAAACTGCCCCAATTTAAAACTGAATAAATAAATAAATGAATTAATTAAATTTTATGTAGAAACTTGGTTATTTTTAACTTGTTAGAATCCTTTTAATTTTATACATAAATGTTTTTAGTTCGAAAACTTTTGAGAAAATATTGTGTTAAGATTTGGCTGAATAACCTGTCGTTTTAACAAATGCTATCAATATTACGCAAAAATATATTGTGAACTAAAAAAAATATTTTTTCAGTCATATTTAATTAAAGTACTGTTTAAATGTAGAAAAGTTGCCAAACAGCATATTAAAAAATTTAGAGCTTTACAGGCATCATTACATTTTCCTTTCTGACTTTACAAACTTTAAATGAGTTTTTCTCAGACTTTTAATTTTGAAGATATGAGTATTTTTTCTAACCCCTGAGACTTTTTTTTTCTGTTCAAGATAGAGTCTTGAAATTTCTTGTACACATATTCCCAAACGTATGTTCTATAAAATTTAGTATGGATTTATATATATATATAGGTCTGAGATATCTAGTTACTTTTTTAAAAAAATGCTTAAGTTAATATTTTAAAAATTATCGTGTTTGTTCCAAGTTTAGATCGAAAAATAATTATTAAAAATCAACAATGAAACAGATTTTCAAATCCATATTTAACTATTGTTTGCAATAATCTAAAAAACATAAATCACTGGTCACGTGTTTAAAAATTTTACAAAGGTGAGCATTTTATGAAAGTTTGAAAAAAGTCAAAAATCGTTATTTTTTTTAAATCGTTAGATAATAGCTAGCCAAACATACTTTTTACTTTCAGAAACAACTCAATAGTGTATAATCTGAATATATAAAACAAAAATTATTTTTATTGTTACTGTCTGCAAAAAAAACTCTTTTGGGGGAGGGGGAGGGAAGGTACTGTGTAGCCTTAATTTAATTGCAATTGAACATGCCTTCAGAATAAAATACAGGTACACCAAAAATGAATATAAAGGAATTTAAGATTTTAACTCACGAGACTCTGCACAATATGCCACAGTGAATAAAATAGTAGTAATTTAATGTTCCTTGGCCGGCCCGGTATCATATGATCCACAGACCGGGTACCAGTCCGCGGTCAGGAGGTTGGAGACCACTGATCTATAGCACTATTCTAAGGTATTTACGAAGGCCCTCACTTTTAGGACCAATTATACGTATGTGTATTTATAAGAAGTAGTTAACGATTTTTAAAAATCTACTACTCAATATACACTCATGTACATAAATTAAGGATGATTCAGAATCACATGGAAATCGAACTCTAGACTAAAAAAAATTCCCTTGTAGAATTATCACGCACATCTTCAACAATAATATGCAAATTACAGGAACCCACCAGATGACACCAATAGGACGCCACAATGACGAGAATGTAAAAGAGCAGTACATAAGGAATGGTGGCAAAGAAGTAAAATTGTTCACAAGCGTTTTGTGAGCCACTTAGTGACATAACCGAAAATTTATGACACAGAGGATGCATGCGGAGAATTTTTACGAGGTAGAATTATCGGCCGCCTATAATGTGGGCATACTCAAAAGGAAGTATAAAAAAAAAAGAAATTACTCAAAGTGTCATCTCTAGGCTTTGGCAACTGTTCCAAGATGATGGAAATGTCAATAAACGTTACAATACACATCGCTCCCGAGTTACAATATCGAATCAAGACTGATGTTTGGCAGTAACTCCAAAAAGATGCAGACGAAGAGAAGTATTTCACCTATCTCATCAGCTATCTACAGCCACAGGTATGACAGTTTCAAAACAAACCGTGAAAAAACGTTTGGGACATATTGTTCTATATACTTGCAGGCTTCAGAGATGTGTTCCGCTCACGGCAACTTACTGTCTCCAATGGTTAGCTTGGAGTAGAGAACATGCAACGTGTGTGTATGCATCGTAACAGTGGGTATGTGTGATGTTTCCCGACAAGTCTAAGATTAGCTTGAAATCTGATTCACGTCGAACTTTCATATGGAGAACGCCAAGAATCCGTCACCTCAAAGGCAACATCATTGAACTCCCCGGTTACGGTGCTGTAAGATTGCTCGTTTGTTGGAAATTTAACTGGATTCCAGAATGAATCTGCATGTTCAAATTGGAACCCTGACAGGCCAATTTTATATAGGGACATCATTCTGAAACAACATTTACGTTTGTTTAGGGGCGCCATGAGCCCAGAATTTGTGTTTATGGACGACAACGACCGTCTTCACAAATCAAGTATCGTAAACGAATGCCTTCATTCTGAGTTTATTACCCTAAAAGAATGACCAGCATTCTTACCTGGCTTGAATCCGGCACAGCATGGGTGGAACATACTTGGTCAACGAGTTTCAACCCTTCAACCCCATCCTACATGTGTTCCGGAACTTCGAAGAGCATTGCTTGCTGTGAGGGGTGTGATCTTACCCAAGATCAGCTCGATAATTTGATACTCAGCATGCCTAGGTGTTGTATGTGTGGACTGTATTTCATCCCATGAGAGACATACAAAGTATTAATTATCATACCAACCCGTGTAATATTAGATTTTGTAAGGAGAATATTTTTTGTAATTGCTCCAGGAAGAAAAAATAGTTGATTTTATGAATAGTATTACACATACGACATCCTTTTTATTCAATAAATGGGCTTAATCAATAAGTAACGTTTATTTTGTTTCTAATCCTTTATTTCCTAGCTAGCACTATCTTCAATTTATGGACTTGAGTCTAGATGAAATACCCAAGAGAGAACCAACGAGTTTGAAAGTTCCTATAAGAGTTAAGTTAATTCTCGATCGATAAATTGATTGTTTTATTAACGAAGCACTCAGAAGCGCAGCACGAGGGTTTCGCGGGGCTGACTTCATGAGCGTGAAGGAATGTTTATTAACATCGTCCTACAAAGCAATATAAGGGCTATCGGTGACGGAGTGCGAAATTTTGAATCTCGGTCAAATGACGAGGACGTCACCTTAGACGACAGCCTTTCTTCTAAATACCTGACCATGCCAACGAGGGGACTTTGAACTAAAAAGATTTAACGTGCATCATATGTCTTTATACGACGGGTCCTCAGTGTTACTAGGACTCGAACTCATGACACGCCGGACCTGAGTTCGTGACTTTAACCACTTGGCCACGGTGGTTATCTACTTATGGTCGAGAGCTCATGACTGGCGTTGTGGAGTCCCAAATTCCCTAATTATATATAAAAGTACCGTCATGTTTTTCTTTTTAAAATGTATTTTCTGAATACTTTTCAACGAGTATTAAACGACACTTTATTCAATTCGTACTATTAATTAACTCTCTCTCTATATATATATATATATATATATATATATATATATATATATATATAGAGAGAGAGAGAGAGAGAGAGAGAGAGAGATGTATCTTGTTCAAATTTTCAATCGTTATTAAAGTTATTTTATTCATCTTTTCGAGTTCAAATACATTTTTTTGAGCTTGTAGTGGATGACACAATTTTTTCAAATACACTCAGGAACATTGAAAATAGCGACCCAAGAAGGAAGCTAAGTACAATCGTGAAACTTTGCAAATGAGTACAGCGTAATGTGATATGCAAATGATCCAAGTATTGTGCCAATACGCATGCTCACACACGCCGAGGTGGCGCTATAATCAGGAAGAGGGTGCTATATAAGCCAGCGCAAATTCGAAGATTCATGAACGTGAAGATTACCCGCCGATTGTATGAAGGCTTTGGTAAGTGAAACATGCCAGGTAAGAAGACATTTAAGAAGACGTGCTAGAAGACATTTCTCACAGTTAAGCGAGTTTGAGAGAGGCCTGATCATCGGGATGAAAACTGTAGGCTGGTCGACGCGCCTTGTTGCTGGTCAGATGGATCTTCGGAGTGTGCCGTTAGAAATTGTTGGGAGCAGTGGCCATGAGAAGGTACCCACGCGTGGTAAACTGGGTCTTGAGCGACCAGGAAGACCACGAGGAGAGAGGATCGAAGGATCGTGTGGCAAGCACTTGTGGACCCCACAGTAACTCGTTCAACGATACAAGCAGACGTAGGTGTAGCAATTGTTTCACAAACAATTTCCAGACACCTTGCAAAAGCAAATCTTAAATCCAAGCGTCCTTTCCGTGCATTCTCTTAAACAGCGGAACATCGGCAACTGCGTCTACAGTGGTGCCAAGCCAGATCAATGTGGAATGTCACAGATTGGCAAAAGGTTGTGTTTAGTGATGAATCTCGGTTTGTTTTGGGGACAGATGATAACCATGTACGGGTGTGGAGGCACCCTGGTGAGCGGTACAATTCCTCCCTCACTGTTCTACGTCACACTGCCCGCACAGCTGGTGAAATGGTCTGGGGGCCATAGCCTATGATAGCCGCTGCACTTTAATTGTGATGCGTGGAACCTTAACGGGCCAACGTTACGTTGATGATATTCTTCGACCCCATGTAGGACCTTTCCTAAATGGTCTCCCAGGGCAATTTTCCAGCAAAATAATGCTCATCCTTCTGCGGACGAGCATTATCTTGCTGGAAAATTGCAAGAGTTGCTCAAGACTTCCTACGTCATTTTCAGAAACTTCCATGGCCGGCCCGTTCCCCCGATTTGTCCCCTGTAGGGTACGTGTGGGATCAGCTAAAACGGCAGATGCCATCGTGTCACTGTACATGATTTAGAGTTGGCTGTTCAAGATTTGTGGGCCCATCTGACTCAGGACAACATAAGGTGTCTAATCAACTCAATGCCGGATCGTGTAGCGGCATGTATTGCAGCTGGAGGTGGTCCAACGCACTATTGAAATTGCCTAGTATTTGTGTCGTTGCACACCCTGTATTCGTTTAATTGTCTTGTTTTTGAGATCAAGTGAATCTATTATACTTCATTTCAATCCAATGATTTCTTCTAGGGTCGCTGTTTTCAATGTTCCTGAGTGTATTAATCATTGATTAAATTTTATTTTTTAATTTTAAATTTATTCTGCGATATTTCTGATGAGGCTAGATTTATATGCAACAGATGGCACCAGTATGTTTTTCTAACGAAGTAGGAATCGACTTTAAAAAAAATTCAATTACTTGTTTTTTATAAAACTTTACACGATTGTTCGAAAAATTTTGAAGTGTATAATCAATGTTTTGGATAGTGAATTTTTTTTATTTGAAATAATAAGAGGTATAACGTATTTTTTATTAATATACGAGTATTTCAGTTAAAAAAATTTCGTTCTTAATGCAGTATTATTATCATAATATTTCATTTCCTTTTTCCTTATTCCTTTTTGTTATTAAATTTCCAAATATTGTTATTATAAATGCGTGTTTGAATGTGATTTTTTTTACAATGTAGAGGGATATTCTTAGATTTCTATTTAAGGTATCCGACTACCCTAAAACCATGATTTTTTTCAAAAATTGGCAAATTTTTTTATGACTTTATTTTGTAGAGCATTTTATTAACTTAATAACAATACCAAGTACTTTATTTTCCCTCCACTAGAACAAAAACTACAAGCGTTTTAATAAAAGCAAATGCCATAACTTTACACGAGATGTCAAACTTTAAAATGCGTTTTACTCGAAATGTGTTTTTTTCGAAAAACTCAAACGGGGACCGCGATTGCTCAAAAAATTTTGAAAATAATTAGCTGAAATTTTTTGTTTATGTTCTGCATAACAGTAGAAGTGCTTTGATTTTCAGATTTATTAATAACTGTTTTATTTGATAATTTGAAGTTCTTTATGTGAATATAGTCAATGTTTTTTTAAGCAATTTCGTATAATGACTTAGATAAAGTGCTCTAGTTTTTGTAAAAATTAAAATATCTCTTATCGTGAAGGTCACTTCAAACAGGAATAACAAAGTAACACATCAAAATTGAAAAATTGAGAATTTTTTCATAAAATTTTTGTACAGAGCGGGCCCCGTTTATGTAATTTTTCGTACATTTTTACTAGTTTTTTCCCATTTTAATAATAATAATTTTTTTCTTTTACCAATTTTAGGATTTTTTCCTTAAAATATACTAAATAAATATAAAAATCACAAAAAGATCTCCATATCTCCTTTTTTTCAAAAAAAAGTTGTCGCAAGTAGTCGGATACCTTAAGGTATCCAACGAGGTTTGAAACTGTGGTTTAAAAAAACATATAAATGAATAAATTTTTTGATATTTAGTTTCACCTGAATCAGAATATACATATAAAATTGTTTTATGAATATTATTACAGTAAAAAATCAATTAAATGCAATTTTTGAAAAAAAATGAAGGAAGAATCATATTTCAAAATATTGTCCTATCATAAAAAATGCTTCTATATTTTGTCTATATACATATAGTTAAAACTTCTGTACTAAGCCTCAACTTTGAAATATATAATATGGGAGGAGATTTATTCAAATTTTAATTTAGAGAAATTTTAACAAAAACACCCTTTACTCTTTCAATTGATCGTAACTCTGAAAATAATGCAAATGTTTCGCAAATCTTAGTCCAAGCTGTGTAGAGAAGTCTTAGCTATACAATATGCAAGGCATTATTTTAGTATAGAAGCATTTTTTTTTATAAAAAAACAATTCTTTGAAATGTCATTCTCTCTTCATTGTTTGACAGACAAAAATCGCACTGAAATGATTTTTTTATTGTAATACTGTTCTTGAAACAATTTTATAAGTGTATTCTAATTCAGGCGACATTAAAAATATTAAGGAAAAACATTAATTTTTACACTTTTTCAAAACCATGATTTTTATGAACAGGCATAAATCGTAATTTTTGATTTAAAATGACGCATATTTCCTTCACCGCTATTGGATAAAAACTATAAATTGTTCCAATGTATTGAAACTGGAGCAAAGAAATTGGAATACCAATCAATGCTCACTTTAAAAGATGATGCTTTCAAATCCCTTTTAGTGCTGCTTAAACATTTTCAAGTCTGCCATAAAATTATAATTACTCAAAAGCAATTTTTTTGTCTTTGAAACATTTCTTTATCCCCTCATTTGGACCAAATTTTACAGAAATTAATGAACATTATCTTGCAATGAATTTCTATAGAAAGTTTTATAGAACATAAATTTGAATTTTTCGTTAATTATGTTTCAAACTAAAAACCAAACGATTCGTAAACAATTGACATAATACTAAAGGCAAGTAATAGAGAGAGTACAACTTATATTTTTATTTCATTTAATTTAAGAGTTGTATAACAGAAATTTTGTCAAAGCTGTTTTAAAATTAAAAATAATTTTGGCAATAATGCAGTAAATGGTTAATTTAAAAAATCTAGCCAAAAATAGCAAAAATCATAAAAAAAAATTTTTTTTTTTGATAAATTAATATTAATGTATACTTTAAAATGTGTTCCATTATTTTGCAGGGCTGCTATTATTACATCAGTGCACGCATTTTGAAGTATTAAAAAATTAACAATAACTCTTCTTACTTATGTCTATTCATGTGTTATAATTTATACTTAAAATTAATTCAATTTTTAAAACTTACTTCATAAAATTCGATTACAAACTAACTATAGTGATGACATCATAGACAAAAATTTTCACCTGCTATTTCGTTAAACTGCGAATTCTTAAAACAGGATTTAAAAGTAATTAATTTCTTAAAGCAAGAAATCATTTCAGGCTCAAAATTTCATAAAAATCTTTTATACGATAAAAAGAAAAATTCTAGCAGCATTCAACTCGTAATTTTGATTTAAAAATAGATTTGATAATATATTAAAAGAATTTTTCGTTTGGCTGAATTTAAAAAGAATCTTAAAAAATCAATTTATTTTGAACAAAACGATTTACAAATATTATTTTTTCAACATTTACAGAAAACTTATTATTTCGGGGAAAATTTGTAAGATAATATTATTTACTAGTTGAAATGAAATATAAATGCTCTTCCATATATTTTTTTAACATGTAAATAAAAGAAATAAGTAGAAAGTTTTACCTACTTGAATTACATGCATCTTAGGCTCTTACACGAAGACGTCACAATACGAGATTTGATCTTAAAATACTTTTCTATCTAATACATTTATGGCTATCATCGTTTTCTGCAACAGTACATCGTCTATAACTTTATTTTTTTTAATTGAAATCATTAAATATTTTCCATTAAACGAGCTACCATTTGATTCTAAACATTTGTTCAGGTAGCTATGAAACACAGAATGTATTCTTTTATTGTAATAAATATACGATTTTATATCAAGCTTTTTCTCGTACGAAAGTAAATAATGAGGAAACTTTTTCATTTCCTTTTGCCGATTGGACTATTTTATTATTAGAACCTTTGTTTTATGTTAACTGTAAGATTAACGGAGAATTCCTTTGTTAGATATAGTACTGCGCGGGACTTTGTATGTATATGTCGAATGCTGCTGTCGTGAAATGATATTCGTATTAAAATTGCTATAGAATAATCCCTGGTGTGATTATTACTTGAACCTGTTTGTTGAACACCTGCGAGTTCAACAATTTCACTAATAAGTTAAAGAAATGAATCATATTAATATATAATTTTTAAGAAATATTAAATGTAATATGATTATCTATTATTACGAGTTATTGAATTACATATAAAGTGCATAATCAGGGCTAATAATTATCTAAATAATTATAGTGAATAATTTCTACATGTATTAACTGTTTTTTTTTTAATTATTTTTCTCTAAGTTGCAGTTACTATAGCAAGTGCTGAGAGTTCTTTCAGAATATGAAAGTTAATAAAGAGTTACTTTCAGTCATGTGCATGTGTACAGAAGGCTTAAATGCCCTTGCTGTATTATCTTATGTTTATAAATAAACATGTGTTTGTAATTTTACTCTTCAAGTACAATGTTATGCAGAACTGAATAGTTTTCTATTGGAAACTTCACATTTATATCTCGGCTACTAAATATGCATGGATATGCGACACTTGAATCACAAATTCAGATTATTAATGCGAATATGAACTATATTATATATATAAAAATTTACATTACAAATTCAATAATTTTTTAATTGTCTTTGTATAAAGTGCTTATAATATATTGAACAACTTGTTTTAAATTATTGTATAATATTAAGGAATGTTTCATCAAAAAAATGCTATAATTTTCACAAATTCAATTTAATTTCTTATTGAATTGCATACTTCTTTAAGCTATTATCTCATATTAGATAAATATGAAAAATTTTGATTAATAATAAATATTTATCCATTGATGAAAATGAATCTTATTTTTATATCACAATGAATTGCAAATGATAGAAACAATTTAATACAGTATTATACAATAATATGGAAATAAATAGTTGCATAAAATTTCCATTCACAATTTCTGCTAGTTATGTCTCTTGACCAGATATTTATATTTAGTGTTAAACATTTGAGTTCCATTTCATGCAAACTTAAAACTTACTTGGAGAAATGCATTGAAATTTTATTTTGTTATCACTAATATGTATCACTTAAGTATCCTTTTATATATAATTATACTTTTTAAAAAAAGAAATTGATCATTATAATGCACAAGAGCCCAAAATTTGGCTTCAAAACATATGTCACACAAAAATATCAGTGATTTTGGCCAATTAACCTCTTAACAATAATTTTGAAAAAAGATTCTCTGTAATTATCTTCGATAAATATCATAAAATTGATAAAAGTACTCTTCTTAGGTCAATATTTGCAACAAACTCAATGCAACGAATTTATTCAGGACTTTTATCATGAGATTTATTTTTGCAAAAGTATAAAATAAATCTAATCTCTATAATGATAAATCTTCTACAAACTGTGCAAATACCAATAAATGCATATTTGTTATACATATGTAGTAAAAAAATTTGTATATGTGCGTGACAAGTTTATACCATACAGTCAAACTCTGAAAAACATATGTGTTAATAGATACCACGCAAATATATGACAATTTTTATTTTTTTGTAAAAGAATTATGGATTCAAAAATGACTTTTTTTATTTTGGATATGTAGGAGTGAGCAGGATTTTTATTTTTAATATATGAACACAAATTTATATTCTACTATACACACATTCTAATTTAAAAATTTTAATGCCTTAATTTACTACCATATTTGAAATTCAATTCTCGATAAATCATATATTTTACCTTAAGTAGTGCAGCAAATAAAGACTTTTAAAAGGTTGCACAATTTTTTATACGCAATTTACAAATGGTAAAAGATAATTTTGATTTCTAATGTTTGAAAATGGTGCTTGATTCATCAACTAGTATAAACATTAATAGAGCTGTAGTAAACTGAGATATTTTTCCATTTCTGTGTTTTTTCTTTTTCCCTGTAATATTGTAAAATTATTAAGTAAAACAAGTTTTATAAATATATATATACTTCTTTTTGATATATGTATGGTTACATATCAGATTCTTGTGTTCTAATTTTAGATAATTAAATGCTGAAGTACTTCTGTTAACTACACTGAAGATGTGTAAAATAAGTAAAATTTAAGTTAACTAAACATAATATGTTTTCAATATAACTTAATATAAAATAAACAAATATTTGCTGTAAAATATTTACATTCTTGTAGAAGTCTACATTTATCCCAAATCCTTTTTGAAGAAGTTTCATTTGTCTTACGGTATTGAAAACATTATTCAAAGAGTGGTCAAACACATAAACAGTGGGAAGATGGTATGTAATCCTCACGCTTTCAAAGGACTTAGATTTTTTAACGGGATAATAAAAAATTATTTTTTCCCAAAAACAATCCTTTCTTTAACTGATCGAACAACCATTTCAGCAAAATAAGACATTTTAGAAAGTAAAATGTAAATGTATAAGAACAAAATAATTGTACACAATATAGTAGTAAGCAAATGAAGCCATATTCACGTGCTGGCGGAATCACGTGATCGTGACGTCAAATGAATTTGTCCATTGGGGGGGAGAGGGGGACTCTATTTTTAGAACTGATAGTGGGGCTATTATCTGTAACAGTGGTCTTCAAACTTTTTCTACTCACAGAGCCCCAAGAACACGGGTGGCCAACCTTTTTATGAATAAAAAATAATTATGAGTGCCGCTCCCAACATTCCCATCAAACAAATATGGAAAAGTAAAAAAAAAAAAATGATATTTATAGGCTTATTGTGAAATTTTCACTCAAATAGCCCATTATTTTTAATGCAAGAAATTTAAGAATGTGATGAAGTGCAAATTTAGGTTTTTTAATAAACTTTTTACAGGTTCAATTCAGTTAAGTACTATATAAAAATGAGTAACTTGAACTTTTAAATAAAAACTAAACAGTTAGTACTTCTTAATGTGGCTTTTGAATTACTGTGTGTGTGTGTTTTTTTTTTACCAAGTCATTTATATTAGGATTAACTTTTGCAGAAGCTAACAAAATTAGGTTATTATAGGTGCACATCAGCTAGTTATATGAGTAATATTTATTTTATTATGTTCATAGCAGAAAACATTTATTCACACACACACACATATTTTGATCCGAATTTTGAGATTTTTGTTTGAGACAACCCCACTTCAATAAAACTGTAGAAATCATTTATTGTTATGTATTCAAATTTCTTTTAATTTTTCAGTATGTCTTCGCGTGCCTCCCGTTTCAACTCCACCGGGCCACGGGTTGGCCCATACTGCCCTAGAGCAAGAAGGTCTTTTTGTGGAACCCCTAGAACTAGAAAGTATTTTTGTCGAACCCTATTCCACACACACTTTTTTGTAAAGGCAATTAAAAAAAAGTATTGCATATCGATTATATATTAAAAATTTTAAACTACTCTTTTAATATAATTTACTAATTAATAACATTAATCTGTGATCCAGGTTTCACCCACCCATGCATTATGTTTAGTAACTAGAATTTTGTGTACTTGATTTTTTCACACAAACCGTTGGAAGTCTAAGCCCATTGAAATTAACTGCAATCGCATTACATATTCTGAGCTTAATTTATCTCTATACTTTGTTTTTGTTACCACTTATGCCAAGAAATACTTTCCACTTATACACATTGTTCTGAATGGCATTAAAATGTTTAGAGGAATACTAAGTATTTTGTATGAATTTGCAACAAAATATTTTGGAGCTTTTCTTGCTTAAATATTGAGTTTGGACATCAAATCTGTTGATAGGTCGATAAGTCGTTACCTCTCCTTTATTGTAGGTGTTTTCCCAACAAATGTCAAAAGGTCCATTTCCATTTGAAAACTATTTAGTTTTGCAAGACATTGTACTAACGAGTATACAATTATCTCGTGGAACCCGGGATAGTAAACCCCATAAAATTTTTACAATCTATTTGGTAATATATATAAATAAAACACATTTAAATGTATCTTTTATTAAATTGTAATAAAGGTTTAAAAAGTATTGCAAAATAAAGCTATGTTGAAGTAAAATTTTCAGCTTCTTAATTACAGGAATGGGCTTTAAATTCTTGTGAAGATACAAACTTCATAGAGAACGTAAATCCACTTTGCATACACATTTATAATTTTTTTTTCGATTTATTTATTGTGACTCGTGGAAATGGCTATTAACTCATACTTTTACTACTGAAGCTTGTTAGAAAAATTATTTTTATGGGAGCAAAGCAATTTTATTTATTTATTTTTTGTTATCCCAAACAATCAGTTTCGGTCAACTTCATGTTTTATAATTCCAATAATTTGAATTGATTTATATAAGAGTTATACGATGTTGATTAAATATCTTTTTCAATGACCACACAATTATTACAAATTTTGCATAGTTATTAATAACATAAAAATACAACTTTTAATAAGGGTTGAGTGAGTGCATATTAACGTCGCACTTTTTCGTTAATCGAGGACTTTTGACAACCGATCTCCTAATCATAAACCATAATCAAGCGACGAGAATGATACCTGAGCTAGCCCCCCTCTACTAACTTGCACACCACACCAACTGAAGGAGGTTTGAACATGTGGCAGCGGTAGCCGAGTGGTTAAGGCATCGGATCGTGGCTGACTTTGTCACGAGTTCGAGCCCAGTACCACTAAAGACCCGCCGTGTATGGGAGCGATGCACGTTATATTTGTCGAGAGCTCAAACGTCCTCCCGTTAGTGTGGTGAGGCAGTTAGGAGAGAGGTGGTGCCAGCTCAGGTATCCTCCACGTCACTTGACCATGGTTCAAACCTCCGTGGTCCGTCACCAAAAGCCCCCGTGTAGCTGTACAGTGCTACGTTAATATTCATTCACTCACTCACTATTCATCGTTCCTGTGTACGCCGAGATTCGAATAATTACGCATTCCTCGAATTCTAAATTACATCGTTGATAAAAGTGTCGCATAACAATACATCTGGCATATTCTATGTTGTACATGTAAAAGATAATTCAAGTTTTAAGTCACATACTGTCATGGATTTTAGTAACAATAATAATAATTTGATGCTAATGTCATTAGATAAAAAAATCAGAGATTAGCTTCTATATACTATAATTGTGGATTAAAACCATTTTTGTCTCAAACAAAATTATAAGCTCCTTTCCAAATTCATTTCAAACATATTGTTTAATTTTTATGTATGTGTGTGTGTGTTTGGTAACCAAGTAACAGCTTCATTTAATGTAGTAACCCAGAAAAGTGGCTACATTATGTGGTATCCTGTTTAAGAAAATGTAGATGGTAGAAACAAATTGTATTTAAATTTGAATTTCTGAAAATTGCCTTATAAGAAACTCTCAACAAGAACATAATAAGTTTCGATACTAGTCTTTAAAAAGAAAACATCATTTTTCTGTGAAAATTGTCATTAGAGCATTTTTTCATAAATTGTTATAATCTTTTTTAAACCACATTTCCATTTCTTATTTTATACATTAATGTTATTATTTCTGGTATTCATAAAAATACGACAAAACTGTGTACTAAGAATTCCATTTTAGACGACATAAACTGGTTAGGGAAGCAACTGAAGACAAAAAAAAGTATCTGGTGTCTCCCTCTTGGTCCTTTCCACAATGGAGGGGGGAATTGAAAGAAGCCCATTCTGTGGTTTTTATGACTGCTTGACCCGTTTGCTCTTCTTCACTGTTCAAAGACAAATATTGCTCATCGTACATTATGTAAGAAAAATTTGTGCATTCTAGCTGTTGATGTGTTTCCTTTAGCTGTTTGAAAGTAATTTCTACTCCTCCAAAAGAATTTTTTTCCTTCTTTTTTGTCATCCCAAAGAATCAACTCGTTGGTTTTTTCATATTTTTTAAATCCAATAATTTGTATTGATTTATAAAAGAGTTGCTATGTTAATACATTCATGTCCATAAATTAAGGATAATGAAGTTCAGGCAAAGAAAGAGACAGAAGCAAATCAAAATTCACTTATTTGTAAAGTCTTTTTATTAAACAAAAGGTAAAGAGCAAAACAGATGCTATATGTTTGACATAATTAATAAAAATTACGATTTTTACTCCCTGAAGCAAATTTCAAAAAAGAACCTATTTAGAAAAAACAGTATACAATGGTTAGTATGATGGTTAATACGGAGTATGTCTCACGGACGATGCAATACAGGCCTTACAACGCCTAGGCATGCTGAGTATCAAATTATCAATTTGATCTTGGGGAATATTACACCACTCATCAAGCAATGCCCTCCGAAGTTCTGGTAGACAGGTGGGAGAGGGTTGATGGGCTGCAATTCGTCGGCCAAGCATATCCCACACATGCTCTATTGGATTCAAGTCCGGTGAGTATGCTGGCCAATCCATACGGGTGATATCCTCCGTTTGAAGGCATTCGTCTACAATGTTTGCACGGTGAGGACGGGCGTTGTCATCCAGAAACAGAAATTCAGCACCCATGGTGCCCCGAAACAAACGTACATATTGTTCCAGAATGACATCAGTTCTGGAACCAAAAATAGTTCCTCCCCAAATGAGCCATCCTGCACCACCGTAACGGTGTCGTTCAGTGGTGTTCACTTGGTGGTAACGGGTACGTGGCGCTCGCCATATTAAAGTCCGGCGAGAATCAGACTGAAAACTAAACCTGAACTCGTCAGAAAACATCACACAAGACCATTGTTGTGGTGTTCACAATGCATGCTCTTTACTCCAGGTTATTCGCAGGCGACAGTGAGTTGCGTTAAGTGGAACACATCTGACTGGCCTACGAGCATATAGACCAATGTGCCCTAAGCGTCTGTACACGGTCTGCCTTGAAACTGTCGTACCGGTAGCTGAAGAGAGCTGACGAGACAGGTCTGATGCTGTGCTCAGTCTGTTTCTTTTGGCAGTAACTGCCAAATATATACCGGTCCTCATTCGGCATTGTAACTCGGGAGTGACCTGTCCTGTAACATCTACTAACATTGCCATCATCTTGTAATCGTAACCTCACACCTGGAAGGGAAAAAAGTTACTATTGAAAGATATGTAAATATTTCAAATTTCATGATTTAACATATACTTATTTGTAAAGTCCGCCTCGAACCCTACAAGTTTCAATGTAAAAAAACTGACATTAAGCAGAGTACAAAATAACGAAATAAGATATGTTAAATAAAGTACTAAATTCATACTCAAATTATATTTCAAAAAATATATCAAGTTTTTTGTAACAGGAAAAAAAACATATATTTTCCAAATTCTATCCACAAATGCCGCCCTCAAAATTTCCCGCCACGGGCAGGAGTCCGGTTCGTCCGGCCCTAAAGCTGCCCCTGTAAGCTATAACGCGCGTTGCGAGTCACCTTAGTGGAGTTGGACAATGTTCTGGAGGTCATAATGAACAATTGTTATTGAAAGAATAAGTAAATGGTCCTACCCATACCTCTTCTCCGTACTGTAGTTCTATACATTGTATTTTGGATCTCAGCTCCCACTATTCGTGATATTTTAACTAAAATGTTTTTGCTACTAAAAAAATCCGACCTCTTTGTGAGCCCTTTCTTGAAAACCGCGCTTATTTATCATCTTTTCTTCCTTTTTTTATGTATTTTTAAGGCTTTCACGAACTTTTAGTTTAACTAGTATAAGTTGAATTTATTTATTATTTATTTTAATCAAAATTTAATGAATAAAACTGTTCTCTTTTCATTTCGACTTCTATTTTCTTTAGCAAAACGACATTGATTAGTATCCTTTAACTCTAGATTGTGTGGCTTACAGCATTACAGTGTTTTGCCTCGTCTTTATTAAGTATGACAGCATAGTCATGTGGTACGTTGTATAGTATTTTTTACACTTTTATATTTTATGATTTGATTGAAAAAATTATATCGAAAATGAAAATTAAATCGATTGTAGAACAAATATCTGATATATTTTAAGACATTAAAAATCCAACCTGCTGAGTCTTTTGACAATATTTTTTAGTAATTCATTTTTCTTTTCGTAGGAAAAATAAACTTTTTTTACACAAACTCTAATGACAAATGAAATCACTAAAAATAATACAAATGTAAATCGACTGAGTTTCTCTTTACATTATAATGTCCAAAATTCTTCAAAATCGTCCAGTCAAATCGTTAATATTACGGACCAATAATTGTTGAATTTGAGTGTCAGAAATTAAACTAAATACCAATAATCTAAATAACGATGCTAATGCATATCGAATTTGCTTTGGTTCGGGTGTTTTTTCGAAGTGAAAGTTGATAAGTTTATTCATATGTTGACTTCGTCAATAAAAGATATTAACATCTTGCTATGCTAAGCAGAAATTTGTGTCACGTACTAGTTTTCGTAATTTGTTTAGCAACATATCCAAAAGAATTTCATTAGCAAAAAGTAATGACATAATACTGTGCTAGTTGTTGCAAAAACTGTTCAAGTCTTTGGATAAACCATCAATGGAAAATATCTTTGCACAAGTCTTTCATAAAAGTACTATCTTTGCATAAACTACTGAATTGAAAGCTGTCGTAGCACAAACTATTGAATTGTAAGCTGTCGTAGCACAAACTATTGAATTGTAAGCTGTCGTAGCACAAACTATAGAATTGAAAGCGGTCGTAGCACAAACTATTGAACTGAAAGTTGTCGTAGCACAAACCACTGAATTGAATGCTGTCGTAGCACAAACCACCGAATTGAAAGTTGTCGTAGCACAAACCAACGAACTAAAAGCTGTCGTAGCACAAACCACCGAATTGAAAGCTGTCGTAGCACAAACTATTGAATTGTAAGCTGTCGTAGCAAAACTATAAAATTGAAAGCGGTCGTAGCACAAACTATTGAACTGAAAGCTGTCGTAGCACAAACCACTGAATTGAAAGCTGTCGTAGCACGAACCACCGAATTGTAAGCTGTCGTAGCACAAACTATAGAATGGAAAGCGGTTGTAGCACAAACTATTGAACTGAAAGCTGTCGTAGCACAAACCACTGAATTGAATGCTGTCGTATCACAAACCACCGAATTGAAAGCGGTCGTAGCACAAACCACCGAATTGAAAGTTGTCGTAGCACAAACCACTGAATTGAAAGCTGTCGTAGCACAAACCACTGAATTGAAAGCTGTCAGCAATTCTTTTTGAGATTTCTCATACTGTTGCCTGTCGAGAAAAAAGGATACAAATTTAAGAAATAAAGTATTTTTCCCCTCAAAAGTGCTATTTATTAATATATATATTTCATGAATACTCTATTTTCAAAATAAAACAGAGTTCCACTGGCATCAATTAATTAAGAAATATATAATTGTTCAAGTAAGAGAGTCATGCCTATATCGTATACTGTAGGTACGCATTTTTTACTTAACTTTTATATTTCAAGGGAAACAAATAATTCAATATAATCAACTAAATTAAGCAGATTGTATGCTATTGATAAATACGATAAAATAAATTACTAAGACTATCTGATAAATTACTAAAAGTATATAACTTGGGTTAGTAAATACTTTTGTACACACACAATGCTTTTTAGTCGCACAAAATTTTTGTGCAAAAAAATGAGATCGCCACACCGAAAAGTTTAAGAACCCCTGATCTAGAATCTACAACCCGCAAATTTCAAGATCTGTAGTATTCCAATTTATTATGAATCATTACTATACCGTTGATTGTGATTATACATCAGATTTTCATTGCCTGTTAAAAGATGTAGAAAAGTAATAAATTTAAATTCTTTTTGCATAGGTGGGAATCTGTCGTTTTACTTGGGATTTCCTTCCTCTAGCTTTTGCTCATGTATTTCAACACGGAAGTTGAAACATTTGTAAGAAATTTGGTAAGTGAAAAATTTTAATATGAAAAATAACAATGCGTTCTAAGATCGAAATCCATCTTTAAATAAGGTTTAGGTAAAATGTATAATGCGTTTATGTAGTCGGGTAATTTCAATTCGTGAAATATAATTCCAAGTTTTTAGTATTAATATTTGTACCCAAATGTGATTTTAACTATAGAAAAAGATTTTAAGAATTATTTTTTTCTATTTAAGATAAAGTTAAAGAACTGTTATATAAAATAACGCAAAGTAACTAATAAAATAAAAAGAAAAATTCACAACTTATTTACCTCTGTAAAAGAAATTTTTAATATTTAAAACATTTGTGGTTCTTTTTTTGTAAATTATATACAAACTTTATTTATTAAAATAATAATTACCCCGTTTAGAACTCCACATGTAAAAATATAATTTGCTTAAAAGCAAACGAGAAATAATCACAAAATTCCTTCCAGGATTTGTGTGTGTGTGTAAATTAATAAATTGTTTGAAAAAAAATATTTCGAAAACCACTACTAAAAAAAGATTTAATTTATTGAATGGCAACTTACAATTAGATTAAAGTTAAATAAAATAATAAATTCGACTGTGAAATTGGAGAGATGAATTGATTTGCTTGTACACTCATGTCCATAAATTAAGGATAATGAAGTTCAGGCAAAGAAAGAGACAGAAGCAAAACAAAATTGACTTATTTGTAAAGTCTATTAATTAAACAAAAGGTAAAGAGCAAAAAAGATGCTATATGTTTGACATAATTAATAAAAATTGCAATTTTTACTCCCTAGAGCAAATTTCAAAAAAGAACCTATTTACAAAAAACAGTATAACATGGTTAGTATGATGATTAATACGGAGTATGTCTCCCGAACGATGCAATACAGGCCTTACAACGCCTAGGCATGCTGAGTATCAAATTAATCTTGGGGAATATTACACCATTCATCAAGCAATGCCCTCCGCAGTTCCGTTAAACAGGTGGGAGGGGGTTGACGGGCTACAATTCGTCGGTCAAACATATCCCACACATGCTCTATTGGATTCAAGTCCGGTGAGTGTGCTGGCCAATCCATACGGGTGATATCCTCCGTTTGAAGGCATTCGTCTACAATGTTTGCACGGTGAGGACGGGCGTTGTCATCCATAAACAGAAATTCAGCACCCATAGCGCCCCGAAACAAACGTATATGTTGTTCCAGAATGACATCTTGATAGATGTGGCCTGTCATCGTTACACTCTGAACATGCAGGTAAGTTTTAAAACCAAGAATAATTCCTCCCCAAACGAGCCCTCCTGCACCACCGTAACGGTGTCGTTCAATGGTGTTATCTTGGTGGTAACGGGTACCTGGCACTCTCCACATTAAAATCCGGGGAGAATCAGACTGCAAACTAAACCTGGATTCATCGGAAAACATCACACAAGACCACTGTTGTGGTGTCCACAATGCATGCTCTCTACTCCAGGTTAATCGCAGGCGACAGTGAGTTGCGGTAAGTGGAACACATCTGACAGGCCTACGAGAATATAGACCAATGTGCCCTAAGCGTCTGTACATGGTCTGCCTTGAAACTGTCATACCAGTAGCTGAAGAGAGCTGACGAGACAGGTCTGATGCTGTGCTCCGTCTGTTTCTTTTGGCAGTAACTGCCAAATATACCGGTCCTCATTCGGCGTTGTAACTCGGGGGCGACTTGTGCTGTAACATCTACTCACATTACCATCATCTTGGAATCATTGCCAAAGCATGGAGATGACGTTCCTCGGATACTTCCAGCTGGGTACGTCCACATTCCAGTCGTCCAATAATTCTACCGCGTAAAAAATCATCCAAATGCTTCCTTTGTGCCATAACTATGCGGTTATTGCACTGAAAGACTTTTAAAGCGCTTGTGAACAATTTTACTTCTTTGCCACCATTCCTTATATACCCTTCTATTACACTCTCGTCATTGTGACGTACTATCCGCGACATCTGGTGGTTTCCTGTAATTTTCATATTCTTCTTCAAGACGTGTGTGATAATTCTACAGGTGAAATTTTTATTTTAGAGTTCAATTTCTGTGTAATTCTGAATTATCCTTAATTTATGGACATGAGTGTACTTAACACTTGAAAAATCCTATTAGTGGTCAGCGGGATTTAAATTGTGAATTTGCTGGTCCGTGAGGTCAAAAAGTTTGGCGACCGCTGTCATAGATAATATATTTTTCTATGAGGTTGGCTCCAACTTTTCTCCTAACTCATGTTTACCGCCAACTTGGCAAATTAATTTTACTTTTCGAATGCGAACGAAGCCTCCCGCATTTCTGAGTTGCCAGATGAGGGAAGTAGGGTTTATGTTTAGAAACTGGTTGCCATTTTTAAAATAATCTGTCATTAGAACTCAGTTATCCTCGTTTCATGTTCTACATGTTGTTGTTTCTGATGTCCGTGTCTAGCCAAGCTAGATCAAGTCCATGATCCCATTCACTCTCAAAAAGTCCAATACTATAAGAGGGTCTTTATATAGATTTTGTTTTGAAAGCCCCAGACAGTTAAGAATGTTTTCTGGAGTTTCCTGGCAGGCAGAACACCTTACGCAAATTGGAAAAACTGTATTTCCATCCCTAAAAGTCAAAGTTCGGAGGTGGCCATTCCGGAAACGAGTCAGAATAGTTTGTTCCTTCCTGCTGCATTGAAGGAAAAGTGGTCATTTAGCCTCATACCAGTGATGAGCAGGAGGAACATTTGATAGCTTGTTGTTGATGTAGGTGGAGTGCAGTCCTGAATAGGTGAGAGAGGCCGAGTTCATAGTGTGTTCAGCTGCACCATCTTTTGCTGGAGAGTCAGCAATCTAATTGCCCGCGATGTTAACGTGCGAAGGAACCCATATGTTCTACATACATCATTGTATTAAAAAAAACATTTTTCCAAAATTCGATTTTTTTTTTTAGCCTAGCATAAATTTCGCGATTTCTTGTATTCCGTGTTTTTGCTACTGATGAGCTTTGGGAAAATATTTATTAGAATAGGATGAATTCTACATTTATATTCAATATCATTGTACATAATTTTATTTACAAAATTTATTGCAATGTTTCCTCTCTCTTTTTATTATCTCACTTAATTTAGTGAGGATTTTTATTTCTCTCACTTAATTTAGTATTTGTTTAAACAGGCACCTCACTCGCGAAAGAAAAACGACCTTAACTTCACGCTCAGGGTATCAGATACCCAAGGGCAGTGGGGCACACAGGAATATTTCAAGGGGGGTCGAAAGTTCGTCATTCTTGTATCATGCTCCTTTTGATTTTGTCGGTTTCCGGGAACAAAACACAGTAAAAAACTAAGTCTTGAATAAATAATTAGCATTAATTAATAAAATTAATCATTAATAACAAATACTTAATTAAATTTTACGTACTTATACTTAGAATTATAATCAATTGGAAAAAAATTAAGGGCTTTGGGGGGCCCGGACCCACAGGTGTGCGCCACTGCCCAAGGGTGATTACATTCTGTTTTTACCATAAAACTTTTATACAAAGGTGAAAAAGGAAGAAAAGGGGGAAATATAATATGTTTATTACGCTTTTCACACGTAAATTTAGTTTTCCTATTTTTTTTTATTAGGGCATTCTGTACATTGTTTATACACTTCTTTAGGCTTCGTCGCGAGTGTGAGTGTGATGTTTTCACTGAACCTTAATTCTTTTTTTAATTTCGTAGAAGCATTGCTTGCTGGTTTTTACATTCTTCTGTTAATCGAAATCCAAAACATTTAAAAAATCAGTGTCTTGTTCGATGTTTACTAGGTGGTACTTCATAAAATAACTTGAGCATTTATTGTCGCAATGTTCAACAACACAAAAAATATTGCCATAGACTAAGGATTAGATTTTCTAACCATTGAATGTAATGGGGTCATTTTATCACGGATGATAATTACTCCCTCTCTTAAATTATTTGGATAGATATTAGTGGAGGAATCATACTTGCTAGTATACTCTTCATCATTTGATACTTCCTCATCATCCTCGCGAAGAGACTTTTTTCATCCGAAAATACTGTTGTACTATCTACACTATTAAAATTCGTAGGTAAACAAATGTTTATATGTCTATATCCAATTTTCTGAAGAACCACAAGACGCAGAAATTAGCAGAAGGTACCGAAATTTAGGGAATGATCCGAGGAATCCGTTTTGACCATTTATATTCTGATATTAAAATTAGTTAAAATGATATTAATTAAAAACATTAAAAAACTATATTCTGGAGCCAGTTTTTATTTGTTTGCATTGTTGTAAGATTTCTATTGTTACAACAATAACAAAAATTGGCGTCGAAAATCGATTTTCAGCCAAACTGGCCAAACCTGGTCTTCATTGTTACAACAATGCATTCGAATTGTGCCTTTTATCGTTTTTAATTAATATCTTTTCAAATAATTGTAATTTAAGAAATTAAATGATCAAAATGGATTCCTCGAATCATTTCCCATCTTTCGGTATCTTCGGCGCGTTTTTGCGTTTACTGTTTCGTGCGAAGATAGCCTTATATAAATAGATACGTTTGTTTATGTTTGAATTTAAGAACACTTATCCAAAAATAAGCAGTCGTTTCCATGGCTAACTGAAAAAAATTTTTGATTCATTATTTAACAAAAAGAGATATAAATTAATATTTTTTTAAAAAAATTAAAGTTGTATTGTTTTTTATTATTCATTACAAAATTAATTATTTAATAAGAAATTCGTAGATTCTCTGTTTTCTTGTGAATAAAACAGGATTAGCTTTGTAAATTATTAATCGAAAATAGAAATTTGAAAAAAAAGGTCTTATACCGGGGAAGAAAGAGTTTTATGCTTGAAAAAGCCCTGCACAACGCTGGGCAAAACAAAGGGAAAAGAAAAAATGGAAAAAGCAAACTCTGACAAAGAAAAGCCTGTCTGAAAAAAGAAAAGTGGAGGAAATTTCGAACAAGGGAATTTAAAAATGACAAAAATATAGAAATTACTCACATCGCGCATGACACATACCTAGAACTGCTGGCGTCCAGAGTGAAAGAGAAAATTTCCACGGGGGTAAGGGAATAACCTCCGAAAAAAGCCCGTGCAACGCCGGGTTAAATGGAAAGAAAACAGAACTACATGACGGGAGAAAGAGGTGGAAGAAACTTCGAAAAAGAGAATTTTAATGACATTAATACAGAAATCACGCTGACACTGAGAGGGACAGGGAAAATTTTCTAAGGTGAAAAGCTGTACACTTGAAGAAGCCCGTGCTACGCCGGGCCATGCAGCTAGTATTTGTTAAATACTTTTTCTACTAAATTACTTAAATATCACATTTCTTCATCATAATACGCCATAGCATAAGGAAGATTTAAAACGTGCTCATTCATTCAGAACTGTAACGGTGATTCACGCTCTGGGTATGACATACCCGAAAAGGTGGTATCCAAAAATATATCTTTGGAATTCGACTAGAGGCTAAGGCCCCTCAAAGGATATGACCTTAAAGTCAGCTATACGAGAAACTATATCCATTTTCCAAAAAAGGTTTAGAAGGAGCGTTGAAAAAGTTAGACTGTGGGTAGACCGCGTGAAGTGCCGATTTAATGCAGCTTCTTAGTATCTTCTAAAGAGAGCTTTTCAGCATTTGTTGACAAGAATTGATTCCTAGGTGCAATTATATGATTGTTTGTTGACATCCTATTCTGAAACTACTCAGAAGCTATTGACGATGACAGGTCCGCTTTTCCGCATAGGCGCGTGCCTAGGGCTCAAAAGATTTGGAGGCACAAAAAAATTGGAGGGTGAAAAAAGAGAGAAAATTAAAATTACAAAGACTGAAATAAGATCTACTATGGAAAATGAAAGGCTTAACGGTTTGATGCCGCTATGCAACCAAAATGATATTGCAATGAAAATTGATTACAGTGAATTTATTAAGGATTTTTTTCGGAAAAAATCATTCCTTTTTCGAAGAAAATTTTCATTGCACAAGTACAATGACGGGGACTCAACAAAGAATAAGAATGTCGAAACGTAAAAGATAACAAAGCGATAAGCGATGAAAAAGATGTTAATTAACAAGTTCATAAAATAATATACACTTGACTCGGTGGCGCAACAGCCCATGAGGGAAGGCTTACTGTGCTCAACTCAATATATGCGTTCTTGTGCTTTGAGGTACATAAGCAGATGTTCTGGTCAGGTGGTCAGTCAGACGCAAAACCCTCAGTGTTTAAGTCCCAAAGCAAGCTTGGTACTCATTTATCGACCCACTGAAGGGATGAAAGGCTGAATCCTCCTTGCCCAGCCCGGGGTTTGAACCTCGGACCTGGGGTGTGGAAGAGTGTTACACTAACCACTCAGCCACTGGGCTTCAAAACATGTTACTATTGCACACAGCCCTCAAACCCTGCTCTCATGTCTTTGTTAGGGTCGAAGGATTAAAACCATCATTGACAGCACCCTATCAGGGACCATTTGAAGTTTTGAGTAGGACCGACAAGAACTTTACAATCAAAATAAATGGCAGGACATCCCCGATCAGCATTGTTCGGCTTAAGCCGTTTTTCTATTGAATGACACAGACTCGACAAAAAAGCCCTTCCTAGTGCAGAAAAGTAACCATCCGGCAGTACCTCCTAGACTTGATCAAAATGTACCCATACCAGCCTCGTCTCGCTCTGGTAGATAGGTCAGATTCAACCCGAAGTACTTATGAATTTTCATAGACTGTGAATCAAAGGACTTTTTATCATACGAAAAGCTCTTTAAGACTTTCGTACCTTCGGTACTTCGGGGGGAAGTACTGTGGCGAGCCTCGGCACCCACCTAATTCCTCTTAACTGGAACCAACTTGCGAGCAGAGAGAAGTGAACTGATATGAACAGACACTCAAAAAGCCTGTCTTCTTTCGAACACTCGCTCCCACTACTCTCTCTGACTCGCCCGAAGAAAGACGTGTTTTCCCTTTATTCAATTCCCATGTTTCAACCTAAGTAATTATTACAATATTCTATAATGCTATAAATTAAAAATATGTTTAACCTTTATTATCATTCATTTTTACTATTTATATGGCGTGGAATTAACATTTAATAGATTCTCACTTCACGCCATAAAAGTAACTGGATAAAAGATTTTAATTCTCTATCGAGCGTGCTCATTATTTTGATTATTTTGTCCGATACAATTAACCCACACAATGATTTAAAATCATTTACATTACACAGCAGACAATAATACTCACATGTCGGGCATAATCTTGATGCAAATTGTACATAACTCTCTGAACTTATTTTTTTGCATTTTCTGAAATTTATTATAGCATTCTTGCGGTGTGGGGGGATTCTTTTATTACTACATCTTTAAGCATACTATAATTATTGAAATCTTCTTCGGAAACATGAACAAGTAAATTATATTGACTCTTTCACCTAAAATATTCAAAAGAATTTCGCCTTTAAATTTTTTTATTTTGAATGCTTTTACAAGCGACTGGGAAAAATAATTTATATGACTCCACTCTTGAAGGTACGGGTATTGTGAAAGTTTTTACGGACTTTGATAAAATTTCAATATTAATATTGGCGGCAGTTTCAAGCACACTCTGATTTCGAATATCGGAATTTTGAGGTAAATTCTCTTGAATATTTGCAAGCTCTAATAGTTTTTCCAATTGCGCTAATTTAATTCGTTCATATTCAAACTTAGTTTCACTATCCAGCCTCTTATTTTTAACTTCCTCCAAAACATAATTGATTGCAGATTGAATTAACTCCTTATCCTTTTTGTAAACGTCACTATTTTTAATTAAGCTTTTTAAATCAGCGATTTTTGCACCTTCTGTTAGAGTTAAATTTAACTCTTCTGCAGCGATTTTAACTCGTCTTTCTTTTATTAAGGCATAAATGTGTTTAAATTAATTAAACAAATTTATGAATTAAGGCTACTATAAGAAGGATCATTTGCATCTACCTCCTCAGATCGCTGTTTCACGCCGTTAGCTTCAGTTTCGGTTTTGGAGAAATCGGCAGCTATTCACACCTTAGCCATCACACATTTTACAGGATTTTGATAATCCAGCGGTTTCACAAATACACATATCCATACGATCGCTTTTCTCCGGGTGGTAAGGACCATGTTTTGAACACGACACGAAAAAACACTAGCAGTGGACTGTCACTTTTTAATTTCACTCACTCCATACACTACCTCTCTCGAGTTTATTTTTGCACACACTGAAGTTTATTTTACAATCAGCTAGAGAGCGCTGTTCGTTAACAGAGCCAACAATTTGTATGTTCCTTCCTTAATGTAATAAATGTGTAATTCCTCATTTTAACTTTATAACAAAGGGCAAAAGTGAATCAATTAAAGTCATTCGAATACCTACTGATATCAGGTTGTAGCTCGAAAGAGCTGTGAACTCAAGTCATCCACCCAACGATATTTTAAACTTTCATTTCCTGAAAGTAAGTAAGATTTTGTGTATGGCATTAGATAAGAGTCTGCTGCCCATGTGACTTAACACCACCGCCAAGCAGCGGGAAAAACCTGAAATCAATCCTTAATACTATAAAACAGGGGTGGCGAACCAATGACACGCATGCCATTGAAGGCACGTGATACAATATTTTGGGCACGCCACCGCTAAAAACGGTATGCGTTTTGGTTCAGAAACTATACATACAACAAAACCCAAACTTGAAAAACAATATCAAAGGTTAAGATGCATATGAGAAACCAGATAAAAAAATATTGTAGAATTTATTTCAATAACTGATTTTTCAATCAAGGAATTTTCAGTGAGATTTCTCTCTCTTCAAAGAATTACTAGAAATGCTCAGGTTTATTATGTACCCTAATCTGATTTCATTTGATAAACTGAACTTGTTTCAATTTAATTGGTGGGAAATTGAAGAATTTTCAATACAACTGATTGATTTATAGTATAGTTCAGTATGGATTCAAAAATTTATGCAACAAGGAGAAATTGGAATTCATTGAAACATAAATATTAACAAGTAAAAATGCCAGTAACTAAATTTTGGAAACATGGAATTCGATGTCATACACGTTTAACTGTTTGAACATGCATGCTCATGCTATTTAACCATTTCATGGACCTGTACCTGCGAATCATTATTTTCAGAGATTAATAACATTACAGACTCGCGCTTAGAAACCATTTGGAAGATGACTTCAATTCAGCATGCATTCTACTAAAAGTAACATCTTACAACAGTGCTTCTCAAACTTTCAATACTCGCGACCCAATATCCAATCATCATTTTCATCGCGCCCCCTCCACACAATAACATTGTATTTAATAAAAAAAAACTATACTTTTACACTAAAGCTACAGTGTACGACTTTAACCTCTTATGTGCCACAGACGTATATAAACGTCTCGCTCAGCCAAAGCATTAATCTTCTGGCTTTTCATCCGGCATTTTTTTGTGAAGGTGAGAATATTTCTTTTTCAAAGGCAGGAATTTAGATCCTTGAAATTTCTGTTCCACTGCATACAATGATTTTGAATTCAGATCGGCTCAGAGTTCTCTTTTTGAAATTAGGGATAAAACATACTGCCACCGGGTGCCGTGCAGACAGATGACTATGTTGAGGTGTTGCAAAAAAAAGTCGTTGGTGGAATGAAAGGACCTTGACAGTTTTTGCAAAGAATTTACTTATTTCAGAGGATTTCGCTTATTTATTCCTTTTCTCCACCACCACCCCCAAAACAACCCCATCAAAATACGTGCGTCTACATGGAAAACCGTAGCATTGGGGACCGAACCGCGTAACTTTTAATCGGCTCTTAAGGAATTTATTATAAACCGTACAAATCATCAAGATAAGTGTTAACACAAGCCCAAGGGGTCACTGGTAATTGTCAAACTTTTTCTTAACTTAGTACAGTTAAATTAATAGTAAAATACATTATACAATACAGATACTTTTATAAGCGTATTATATCAGTGTAAATGTCTATTTTATATTTTATTATGTCAGAAAGTATTTTGTTTGCTTACTTTTAGTAAATTAATAATGTTTTGAATAATCCTTAGTTTTTCAACTTTTCAATATGCTCGCACCCCCCTTGTGGAGTTATCACGCCCCTCAAGGGGGGCGCGTCCCACAGTTTGAGAAACACTGTCTTACAATCCTAATCTAAGCTATTTGCAAATTAATCTGCAACAACAGAAGTCATATTATAGTTACTTAAATTTAAATACACGTACAACTAAAACATTTTTTTCTATACAGTTCAAAGTGTAGTTTTTTTCATACTAACTATTAGTGTTTTGTGTTATTAGTACTTAGTTTTATTATTTCCCCAATAATCACAAGTCAAAATTATTTGACGGCACCCTCATTAAACATTTCTTTTAGAAAAAATGGCACGTTGATTCGAAAAGGTTCGCCATCCTTGCTATAAAATATAGCTAAGATCGCCAGGGGGCACTGACATCGAGAAGGGTGGAGAAAATGTTGAGCATTGTATAGTTAGAAAAGAACTTATTCTTCCGCAACAACAGATAATTTTTGAAGTGAAACTTGTTTAGGTGTGCTCTGGGGTTGAGAGTGAACGGGAAAAATTTGGAATCACAAAAACTGTATAGCCTCTTGTAAGCAAACACAGTGACTTCTTTACGTGATATAAAGAGTGTTTTTTTTTCAGGTATAGAAGTTTAAGTTGGTAGTACTTTCCAAGATGGCGACCGATTTAACAGCTGTCAAGTGATTTAATCTCAATTTAGTTTGGCAATTCATCAAAACGATCATCAAGCAAGGCGTAGATTCGTCGAATGGGCCCAAAACGAGATTGCCGTTGTTCCCGATTTTCATAAGCGAATTTTGTTTAGCGATGAAGCGCACTTGTGGTTGATTGGCTACGTCAACAAACAAAACTGCCGCATTTGGAGTGAAGCTAGTCTGCAAGTGTATGTCGAAACACCGTTACATCTAGAAAAACTGAATGTTTGCAGCGCTTTATGGGCTGGTGGAATCATTGGTCTGTACTTCTTCAAAAACGATGAAGGCCACAATGTTACAGTCAATGGTGATCGGTATAGAGCCTTGATTACTAACTTTTTCATTCCTGAATTGAACAATCATGATGTCCAGGACATGTGGTTCCAACAAGACGGCGCTACATATCACACAGCTCGTGCCACAATCGATTTATTGAAAGACACGTTGGGTGACCGCCTAATTTAACGTTTGGGACCTGTGAATTGGCCTCCAAGATCTTGTGATTTAACACCGCTAGACTATTTTCTGTGGGGCTATGTAAAGTCATTGGTCTATGCGGATAAGCCACAAACGCTTGAACATTTGGAAGACAACATTCACCGTGTTATTGCCGATATACGGCCACAAATGTTGGAAAAAGTCATCGAAAATTGGACGTCCAGATTGGACTACATCCGAGCCAGCCGTGGCAGTCATATGCCAGAAATCATATTTACAATGTAATGCCACAAGACTATCTTTCGAATAAAAAAAAATTCATGTCAATCGAATAATACATCGTTGTTTTATTGCAATTTAAAGTTCTATACCTCTAAAAAAACACCCTTTATTAAGTTTATCATTAATTTTCATTTGAGTTGAATTATTAATTGTAATCAGAACACAAAGAGGAAAAGAGGTTCGTGACAGAAAAACTAGCAGCAAGTCTAAAATTCATATCTATTTTACCTTCTTCCTCTTTTGTATTACTGTAGGACATAATAATGTATAATAAAATAAAAAAAACTTTTTCCCGAAATAGGAAAGATAGTAGCTGAGAAGAGGTGTCATGGCGTAAACATTAAATTTTTCTTGTTCTTTTATATACGTTAGTTATAATGTATTATTTTCCAAATAAACTTACGTTTCTATGAATATGGATTTTTTTTGCGGCCCATCTATAGTTAAAGCTTTTTTGTTTGGGCCCAAGTTAGCATATGATTTCACACCCTTGCTGTACGGGGACTGACGTGTAGAGGATAAAGTTCTTAGTAGCTGTGGGCGTGCATATAGAGACAGTGGTGCGAACTAAGATGTCGATCTCGTCATCTGATTGTGATCAGATTGACTGCAATCAGCTGATCTTGTGTGGCAGAAATAGACTCCGAAAAAGCGTTCAATGCAGAATGTAATTTCCTAGGTAATTCTAGAAGTTCAGAAGATATATAAAGGTATTCCGATAAAATTGGACAGTTACAGAATGCATGCAGTTAGAATGCATGCAGAATGTGTAGAAGGTATTCAAGATACATGAAGGGTGTCATAAAATTTTATTAATTGTTAAAAATAATCGGGATAGTGGCTTATTTGTTATTCCTAAGCTTTCTCTGCATAGTCACCATTCAGAGTGATATCCCCTTGATATGGTGGGGTTACTAGATAAGGTTACTCTAAGGTGTCGTCCTCGTCACTTGACCATGGTTCAAAATGACGAGGTCAGTCGTTAAAAGCCCTCGAGTAGCTAAGCAGTGCGACGCTAATATTCGCGCATTCCAAAGTGATATATTCCTCTCAGCGTTAGCACCCCCCTCCGAACTTTCCAGGTCGTCTTCATAGATTTCACAAGATTGAATAGAAAACCGTCGTTACACCTCTTGAATGATGTCATCCGTGTTGCCAAATTTCCGACTCCAATATAGGTTTTTTTTTAAAAAAAAAATGCCGCTTGGGGCGGGATGAGAATAGGGTGAATGCGGCAACGCTATACTATTATTATTAATTCGCGAGATATTTTATTTGTGTGTACCAATGCTATGTGCATATTCAATGGAAGATTAATCTTTTCACTATAACCACTTTTGTAAGTTTTTCGTTCAATATTTTGAACTGCGATACAATAAAATTTACCCTTAATTCAACTGGCACTTGGGATTACCTGTGAGATGAATTTATTATTTCTAATCTCGTCTTTCTAACGAACTGGGTAATAAATTACTAGAATTTTGTCGCTGTTGAAAGTGCGAATTTCATACCATGATTCTGCGTTTTCATTTCCTTAATTAAAACTCTTTTTAAACTTTTTGTTATTGTCAACTTAGATCTGTCTTAGAATTTATAAAGAATTGTGAAAAAATTTCGAAGACTTAACAGAAATTTGTTTTCACTGAAGAATTTGCATTGTTAAAGCTGACTTTACTGAAATATCAGAGTTGGAACACAACCTGGTGCACAGTTTCAAACTAATGAAAGACAAAGCAATCGTCTGATTGGCGCTAATAGTCCCTTATGCGTCATTATCGGCAATCGAACGGGTAATTCGCACATCAGTAATTGCTATGATCAGTATTAGCCATCTCAGGGAACCACGGCTGAGATCACTGCATCTACAGCGTATCACTGATATACACTGAAAGACACTGATATACACAGACAGATATACACAGAGGCACTGATATATACACTGCTGGACAATTGCTAAGGATGGATCACAAATTGCTATGTAGCATAACATTAAGCAAGACATGAGGCCTAGTAGGATAAAATATAGTTGTAACACTGTTCAGACATTAGAAGAAAGAATATTTATTGTTCTGGAAAGTACAAAAGCTGTGAAACATCTGAAAGAAACAAAAATGTTCATTTGATCTGCGTACGGAGAAATGGAACAATGCATCTAAAAGTCAGCAGGCACCTTAAAGAAAGGTAACAGTACGGGATATGTCCACCGTGGAGTGTGATGCAACATTCCACACGTCGTACCATACTTTGCACAACATTATCCAGCAGCTGTTGAGGCAATTTATCCCATTCCTCTGTGAGTGCACGGATGAGGGTGTTCTTGTTTGTCGGAGGATAGTTTCGACCAGCAACTTGCCTCCCCAAAGCATCCCACACATTTTCAATGGGGTTCAGATCTGGAGAACGCGCTGGCCATACGAGACGTTGCATACCCTCGCTATCTAGACAATCCTGAACAGCGAGTGTTCGATGACATGTTGCGTTGTCGTTCATAAAAACAAATTTATCACCGACAGCACCACGGAAAAGACGAACATGAGGAATTAGAACTTCATCAATGTATCGTTGGCCCGTCATAGTCCCATTCGCAACCACATGTAGGCGCGTGCGGCCATTGATCATGATGCCGGCCTACACCATGATACTGCATGACAGATATCGGTCCTTTTCCTGGATATTTTCTGTACAATAAGCAGTACCACTCTCGCGCCAGATCAGTTGGCGTCTACAATCCGATGACAGACTGAACCTACTCTCATCTGAGAATAGTACGCATGCCCAGTCCTGTTCAGTCCAATTGTGATGCTCACGACACCATTGCAAACGGGCAGTACGGTGCTGTCTGGTCAATGGGACACACACAACAGGTCTGCGTGCGTATAGTCCTCCTCCCCTCAAACGACTGGCAACAGTTTTTCGGGAGATCTGCTTTCCTGAGGCAGCAAGAAACTGATTTGCCACCTGCTGAGCTGTGGTGCGCCTGTTCTATTTTGCTGATAGGACGATATATCTGTCTTCTGCAGGCGTCGTACTACACATTCCAGTAGTTTTAAATGACTTCCACGGCCGTGAAACAACGCTGTGAGCGATGTCGAACTCCCTGGCAACATCTGTTGTTTTCCACCCTTCTTCGATCTTTCCAATAATTCGGCCACGCATAAAATCATCTATGTGATGTCGGGAAGACATGCCAAAAATTCTAAGTTCATCTATTAAATCTTTCCTGTAAAACTTTGACTTGAAACAAGACTGTGGACTGTGAAAAAAGAATTTGCATACTCATACTTCTTCTTACTAATATCCCGCATTTATTCTAATTTTCCACATTTTGCTTCCTTTCATTTTGTGGTTGCTATTAATGATAGTGTTATCCGTCCTTAGCAATTGTCCAGCAGTGTATAAACTGATACACACGGGCAGACACTGATATATATAGACTGATACACACACCTTTGAAATGGAATCGGGTGCATTAGGTCAGGAATCTAACGACCTGAATAAAAATTATTTTCCGCGATAAGTTCCACTTCGAATGGGGCCCCGTTGACCAATGAAAATGTGGACGGACGTTTTAAAGCATTGACCAGCTATACGCGGGCTCAGGGCCTTGTCTTGCTTTCAACACAGCCTCAACAAGATCATGATCCGAATAAGTTTAATAGTCAAGTGTTGTTCCTAGGTATATTCTCTGAAAAACAAGGAATTCCGAGCTATGTGTCAACAGTAACAAGACTACATTGTTACGTCATGCCCATCGCCCGTATCTAGGTAAAACCTTCTAGGAGGTGTTGGCCCAGGCCACCACCATTGCTCTACCATTCCTTATTTAGTCAAAAGACGGAAGTCAGTCAAGTTGACTTGTGTGTAAGTTTGTGAAATACGCCTATTTATTTGTTACTGGTTAGTGTTTTACGAGTATTTGACAACGTAGGCTATATGCTTTTTACTTAAAAGGGAATAACTGAAAGGATATACTTTTTAGAGGGGCCCAGGTACTTTATAAATCCTAAAACGTCACTGAGTATGTGTTTTGTGGCATCTCGAATAGAGATGGGATGCCGTCTCGACTATTGTTCACCAAACAACCCGATAACAAGAGTTATAGTTTTACAATGCTTTACGATGTGTCATTGGGCATATGGGCAGAAATCAGCCCTCCATCCTATATCTCAGAGTCTGATGGGGAAGCGACAATAGTGGAGTTTTTCTTTATGCGAGATACTTCGTGACTATTGGTGGAGAGGACTGGTCCGGGAGGTGTGGCTTATCTTGGGTTCTTCCTGGTGTTCTGGAAGTTGTGATTTTTGCTTGGGAGAGAGCTATGTGGCTGCTCTAATTAAATGCTGAGAGGGGAGGATAATGACTCTTATTAGCTGCCCAAAGGATTGAAAAAGTTAAAAATGGAGAAATGCAAGATGCTTGTTCAAATGGAAGATAGAATTTAAAAAGTTAATTTATAAAAATAATAAAGAAAGTAAAAGGGAGAATTTAAAATTTACCAGGTATGCAATTAATATATCGCATGAAAAAATGATGCTATGGAGGGCTATACGAATCAAGGAGAATTCTCCTTTGCCTTTTAGTTTTTACATTAGCATAATAGGGAATTAAATTTAAGATATTACTATTGTTTGTATGAGGGATAGAAATAAAGAATTTTATAGCAACTTTCTGGATGCACTCTTTGAAACTATTAATTTTGAGATCTTTCATAATATCATCATTTCTAGTATATCTAGTGGCTTTAGTAATCATGCGAATATAGCATTTTTGCACAGTATCTAAAATTTTAATTTTGCTGTCTGCAGCATAGCCCCAGTCTGGACAAGCATAGACGAAGATTGGGCGCATAATGGCCGTATAGGGAAGCACAAGAGTCGTAGTATAGGGTACCATTTATTTTACAGCCGGGCATCTTTAGGTATTATCCGCGACAGTTTTACAGTTCAGTGGTACGTTGGAGAGACTCTACGTCGAGATACTCGACGTAAAAAGGGAGTTTACCTTTCTTTCACAGATACCTAAGCTTGTACTCGTATTTAACAGGATAAGGCCCGGCCGCACATTGCACTGTTTTATAGTGTTTGTCTTCCTGCTTTTTCAACACTTCTAATTGGCGCGATCACCAGATGTATTCGTATGATGTCTGATGAAGATTCATCTCCAATTGCCTCCGGATTGCGCCGATTTACTCGCCAATGAGATAAATAATCTCAAGATGACGAGAATTATGTGTTTCTAGTCAATCAGTTAACGCACTTTGTTGCTGCCAACTTTTGCTTTTTGCAAGAATTTTCTTTTAAAAAGAATATATTTACAAATAATAGTAGTCTATTTAAGTAAACAAAATGCATTTTATTCATAAATACCAGTATAGTAAGTATATATTTTTTTAGTTTTGGAGAAAAAAAATTGTGAAGAATTTTAAAAACATCTAAATTTCTTTACCTCATTATTAAACTTGAAATTTTGTCTAAATTTTACGAGTAGAACAACAAGCACAAGTGTGATGTCATTTTGTTTGTTTTTTAATTCAATGGAGCACACGTAATTGCCTTTATTATGTTACATTTGTATTTATTATTGCATTTATTTTATTTTATTTATTTATTTTTGTGGATACAAATGCTAATTTAAATAGAATTAGCAGACTCTACGCTTTAAATTGAGATAAAAAAATAAAAATTAAAAAATTGATCTAATGAATTTAAGAAAAGGAATGAATAACTTAGAATAGATCATTAAGAATAGAATACCGACAGAATAAGAATTTTAACACTAAGGATTTCACAAGAACAAAATTTCATACTTCAACCTAATTTTGTTCATTATTAGATTCGAATAAGAACATATCGTGAATGGTAAAATAATAATAAAAAAATCTGTTGCGAGAGTTGTCTGTCTGTTATATTTTACATGAATAAACAAACGCACGGGACAGGTAAAAAATAAGTTATTACGTTGCCGCAGTTTCAGTTCATAAGCCAACAATCACGTGACAAGTGTGAATTCAGTTCCGCTGGAGCGTGCATGGCACTTACTCCCGCGGGAGAATATCCACAAATTCAACAATGCAATGCTTAGACGAACAACAACTTGCATCAGGGTTAAAGGTAGGCCAATGAATTATTACTATTTTTGTTCCAGAGTAAAGCAATTAAATCCCATGGTAGTGTTAATGTTTTATTTTCAATACATGCATATCGTACCACCCCATGTACATAATGCCCTCTTGTAGTATCGCTTTCTATGGTTATAGAGCAAGGGTGTCTAATTCAATGGCTAACTCAGGACAAACAAAAATAACTTTAGGCAGGCCGCAAAAAAAAAAAAGTGTGTGTGCTTATGACCACACGATAGAAGTGATACCTGCAAATTTTCTAATGTTATTTCAGGGATTAGTTCGGTAAATAAAAAGCAAGGGATATTACTATTGTCCTATAAAATTATTTATTCATATGTCTGTACTCATAAAGTAATATTTTTTTGCGAAATATACAATCATATTTGTGAATTAATTGTATTCTAAGAAGGAAACAATAGGTTTATGGTAGCTTAAATAGGTTATAAATATTTATGATACAAAATTTCATTTAAATATTTATTAAAAAAAACTCCGTAAAGCGTTCCGTTCTTATCGTGCTTTCATTTGGATCATTTGGCATTATTAAATTGAATTTTGATTTTGAAAAATCAACTAAAGGCTTTGATTTGTCTTTTGAAAAATCCTCTTTAAAATTCCCACTTATAATCATAGGTAACTGGTTCAGAAGAATCGATCTGGATTTGTGGATTTTGGTGGTAATTTAACAATATTCAATTCTATCCATGAATTAATTTAAGCAAAGGGATAGTAAGACAGGTAGTTGATTGGGAAGAAAGGAATCTAGGTCAAAACTTTTATACAGGGATTTAATCAGAAGATTTATATCACATAATCTTTAACTTATACTAGCTCTTTTGTCATTGTATGGCAGTTTTGTAAAAATATATCCGGTGCTGCTGCAAGGGAAGTCTTCTTAATTATATTTTGTTATGTTGCATTTAAATTACTTTTTCTTAGTACCTGTATACTTAATTTTGTTATTTTATATTTTTAATTGTTTTAATTTTCTTTTTAGACTCAAAGTATATTTAAGTAATGTGATTAATAGAACTATTTGTTCATTGCTATTCTGATTCGCTTACAAAAATAGATTTTTATTCTTAAATTCACTGCAATATCGCTTACGATAATTATACTATTTACTTGATAAAAATTTTTTTGTCCTTTTTTTACATTTTGTTTGATTTTAGTGTATGATCTCTCTCTCTCTCTAATCCTATTTTTCAATTCTTTCTATTAGCTCACACTCTATATATTTATCTTGGTGGAATTTTTAATCGTTAATAAAGTACATTTTGAAGCGCTCAATTGAGCTGAAATTTTATATACGCTACTGTTTCGGGTAAAAATATGATAATGTAATGATAATTAATTGACTAAAACAAAATATTTAAATAATTACAGATACAGCCACGTTGGTTTCGTTTTTAGCGACTTGGGTCAAAACTTTAAAAGATTTTTTTTTCTCTCACGTTTTAAAGCCTTCAGTTGGACTGAAATTTTATATACACGATTATTTTGGATGAAAATACGATACTTCAATGATAATTAATACAAATTAATTACTACTTAATGTTCTGATTCTGACATATACAGTCGACTCTCGATAATTCGAACTTTCGATAATACGAACCTCTCGCTAATTCGAAGTATATGCTCAGTCCCTAGAAAAAAACTCTTGATATTTCGAACTAAAACCATACGATTTGGTACTCTCAATATTTCGAAGTAGAATTTGTGACTGGCCAGACTACAAAACGTGATAATTCGAAGTTATCCTATAAAACTCTCGATAATTCGAACCTTCAATATTATGAAGTTAGATTCCCTTCCTGTACCTAATTATCTCACGAGAGGCTTTTTTACTGAACTTATTTTCAGTTCAAATTGTGCATGTTGATAGAATAACTATACTTTGTTTATTATATTTCCGGTATTTGCTAAGCAGAATGTTGATTTATTCCTAAGCCATCCTTTTTTCTTTCTTTTTCCGTTGATACCCAAGCTTTAGATGGATAAGGGAAACACTGTTTTCTTTTTTATTGACTGAGCTGTAATGAGTGATGCTTCCTTTTACAAGTATTGCACAATAATTTTGATTTGCGTTGAGATTTTAATTATTACTAATAATGAGTCACATTTAAACAGATGTTTTTTTTTAAATAAAGCACTGGAACTACATCCAAGATAATTCAGCAGAATCGTTTTATGGCAGAGGATTGAAAAATAAAACCTTTATATAAAAATGTACGAGGCAAAGACAGGAGAGACAGGGATTAAACTTTATTCTATTATTTTTTTTAAAAAAAGAGCGGTGATGTGCCACTAAGAATTGCTACACGTGTTATAGTTGTCGACCCCTGCTATTAAGTATACTTTTAGCTGAGTGTGAACTGTGAATACGCCTTGTGTTCGTTTTGGTTTTTACAAATTTTAAATTAAAAATATTATTTTACTAAAGTTGTAGTGATTGGCGTTTCCTACCTGTTAATTTCGATAAACCTTAGGCCATTACTTTACACTTCACCTTAGTGTCGACTTATCACGCGAAATGAACGACATGTCTTCTATTAAAAAGTTCAAAAGCTGAACAATTTTTAAAAAGAAAAAGGTGATAGAATCAGTTGAAGAAGGTGAGAGGAAGGTCGATGTAGCCAAAGCATTTGAAATCCCACTGAGCTCACTCTCCACTATTCTGAAGAATAAAGAGAACATCTTTAGTGCATCTTCGAGTAGAGTGATAAAACGCGTTAGTATAGGTAATTTTCCACGTCTTGAACAGGGTTAAGTTTCATGGATGAGACAGTGTCGAGGACAGAATATTCTGATAGGGGGCCCTTTATTGAAGGAAAAGGTTAAAGCTTTCGCCAAAGAATTAGGAATCGAGTTTTCTGCCAGCGAAGGATGGCTTACAAATTTTAAGAAAAGGAATGGGATAGTCTTCAAAAAAATGTGCGGGGAAAGCTCAAGTGTCGACATTAACGTTTGTTCTGAGTGGCAGAACTCGCTTTCGGATCTAATAAAGGAGTTCCAACCACGTAACATTTTCAACACGGATGACACGGGGCTCTTTTTCAAGTGTTTACCAGAAAAAACATTTGCATTCAAAAAAGAAAAATACCATGGAGAAAAACATAGCAAGGAGAGGTTAACTGTTTTACTGGCTGTAAACATGGACGGCTCAGAAAAGATTACTCCTCTCGTCATAGGAAATTCTGCAAAACCTCGGTGTTTCAAGGGCATAAACTCGTTCCCTATCAAATACCGCTCAAACAAGAAGGCATGGATGACCACCGAACTCTTTAATGAATGGTTGGTCTCACTGAACTCGGATATGAAAAGAGAAAAATGACATATTCTCTTATTTTTAGACAACTGTACTGTGCACAATAACGCACCACCTTTATCAAATGTGAAGCTTCAATTTTTCCCTCCAAACTCAACCTCAAAACTTCAGCCACTCGACCAGGGCATCATACATAATTTTAAAACTTTTTATCGGCGTGAAGTTGTTAAAAGCGTTTTGGATAACCTCGAAAATCAGCAGCATGTAACTACTATTTCTATTTTAACAGCTCTGATCATGATTGACAAGGCTTGGACAGCTGTTACTCCTTTGACAATTCACAACTGTTTTAAAAAGTCAGGATTCCCCTCACCGAATTTGGTTGATATGGACAATACACTCACTGAATTTAAAGCCGGACCATCCCTTTGGGAAGCTCTTCCAGAACAAGATTTGACGTTTGACGACTACATGTTGGTTGACACGGACATTGCTGTATGGGGAGCTCTATCTGACGCTGAAATTGTGGCTTTGGACCACAATAATACAGAGAGTGATGAAGACGATTTGGAGGAGTTGACTCTGGGAACTCTGTCAGAAGCTAAAGTGTCACTAAACAAACTACGCAACTTTTCCCTTCAAAATCACGTTAATGCAGACATTTTACAGGCTTCATTTGTTCTAGAAAAATCTATTGACGAAGTTATATTGAATGCCTTAAAACAAAAAAAGATAACAGATTTTTTCGACAAAAAGGATTAATTATATATAGTACGTATATTCTTTTAACAGTTCTTTTCAAGATATAAGTATTCTTTTAATATAGGACTTTTAACTTCTGTTTTATTTTCATACTGTATAAAATGTACTTTAAACAAATTGTGTACAATTCTTGCTTTATTACATAGTTTTAAAGTTAAATGTGCGTTCGATAAAAACTTCTCTTCGTGTATTTTGGGAGTTTTTTCCTATCCTCTTAATAATTCGAAGTTTTTCATTGGTCCCTCCAACTTCGAATTATCGAGAGTCGACTGTATATGTACATATTTATATTAATTGTAACTGTTTAATAAAATGTAACTAAAATAAAAATTTTATTTGTTGATCTAAGTAGAAATTTACTTAAAAAAACTTTTTTATATTAGTTGTTTAGAAATATTATTTGTTTCGTTTTCATGCTCTTACTGCGATTACGAATTCCCCAGCATTCATAGAAAGAGGTGGCAGGGGGGGGGAGAGGTTGCTTTATCGGCAGAACTGCTTATTTCGGATTCTTATTCATTCATTTGTTTTGGCACGAGGGTTCTCGAAACAGATCGAGACTTTTTCAGTCTATCTAATACAGCCTGATTTTTCTGCATCTATTTTAAACCAAAACACTTTATTTCCGAAACAAATATACAAATGATAACACTTAATCTAAATACAACTTGGTACAATTTTTATCATATTCGAACGAAATCCAGTTTAACAATCTGCATACAAATAAACAAAACTATACCAAAGAAACCTTCCAAATACCCACCGTTACGAATAAACTAAAAATCAAATATGAGGAGATGAGCTAAACTAAACGAATACTGAATTCAAAGTAGCGAAAAACGGACCCTCCGTTGGTGATGCACAAAGTCCATAAATAAAGAAGTTAATGTTCCTAGCTAACGAAACGAATGGGGGTATATCCGTACGAATATATTAAACAGTCCACAACATACATTAACAACGCATATTGATTATTGTAATGTTTAATGAGACATGAATTTGCCGTGATGCGGTTCATATTCTACAAATCAAAATACACATTTAACAAAATTTATATTTCAGGTACTTAGGTGCACACAGCAGCACCCTCACATGACCAACATTTCGCTGTATTTTCAAATTGAAGTATAGACCATATTATTACTAGCATACTTCGCTTTAATAGCACTCGTCGGTGTGTTACTCAAAATTTAAATCGATGAGAAATTAGAAAAGTTAGAATTCTTTTGTTATCATTCGTACTATGCATCCTGGGTGCCCGAAACATAAACGAAAACTTGCTATTGTTGGAATCTTTTAGACATTCAATCACGCATCAGAGCTTTTGTAGGATTATGCTCTGCTTCTGGTACTCACGACGTGCATTTTCGCCACTCCTCACAAGATGTCGCTGTACTACCTCCACTTCACTCCTTTAACCGCCATAAGATGTCACTACTATACATAAATTAAATAATTATTGACTGACACCACTTAAATTTACAAAAAGGTGCTAGCATGCACAAACTTGATTAGTAGTAATAAAATATTTAAAGACCAAGGAGTTAATTCGTACTCTGTTCGTTATTAAACTTAAAATTAACTTTCTTGAATTGCAGTCTGTATAATGACACTGACACATTACACTCAACTCTCTTGACTTAACATTTTGAAAAATCTCCACCTATTAAAAAAAAGATTTTTTTTTTTGCCTTTTAAGAAAAGGATCATATTGTAAAAATGATCTAAAATTTGAATTTCTAAAATGAGTCACACCACTTTTAATACAAAAGAACTTGTGAAACAGTCAGTCAGAAAAACATTATGCAGCCATATACAAAAGGAAAAAAATTACTAAAGCGTGTAACAGTAAAATTCACAGATTTGTTTGGAATCTTTTAACTGTGTTCACTACTTTTGCAGGAACGTGGTAAATTTATCTTCACTTATTTTAACAGCAATGATTGTGTTAGTAGCATCAGAATATGACAATATGATGCTAAAAATGAAGAGAGAGATACACCTTATAAATCTTTTACTCTGTATTAACAATAAGTTTTTTCCTTTCAGTTGAATATTATTTGATAGGGTGAACCCCAATTTGAACATAAACGTACCCTCCCTCCTCTAATACATTTAACAAAGATTGAAACTGTGAGATTGTGCTCCTAAACTACGATAGTTAATGACTAATTTTAAAATCAGAATTAATTCAAAACTTAAAAGGTCATGAACACATTGAAACCAGAAAAAAAATCTCTTTCACACCACTTTTTTTCTTCAAAGATTATGATTATATTTAGAAAAAAATATCACATTGTGAACCATTTCATTAGACAGTTTCATGATAGGAGGTAGAGCTTCCTTGCAGGAAGCACATTCTCCAGTAATCGAATTAATTGTTCTTGGTAGTGGACGTTATACACATGAGACATCACGATTCAGTGATAAATGATACTAGCGTTTCTCGCCTAATATCAACGCGGCAGCTTTGTTAAGATTCTTCATAGTAGTCTATTGTTAACCTTAAAAAGTTTTCATAACCGGAAACGTTAGTGGAATGTCCAGAAAAACAATCTTGTGAGATCCGTGTTTATTTAACATACATATATTATTTACATTTATTAAAATATTGTGCTCCGTAGCAAATAGACTGAGATTCATTCATTTATTTGTTGTGTGCTAAATTCTTTCGCAGTAAAGTTTGTGACCCTGAATTCTCATTTTTTTTTTTTTTTGAAAATTTTTGGCAATTATATGAAAAAAATAGCATGATTTAATTGTTCTTTTCTAATATTCATATAAAGTTACATTTCGGCTGTCCTTGAAAATGTATTTTAATATTATTGTTAGGATGTCCATGTTTTTAACGTTATTTACTATTTCATTTGTTTAAATGTTATCGTATGAAAATATTTTTTTGGCTTACATATGATAAATTTTTAATTTAATTTTGAATAAATAAATTTTGAGGCATAATTTTTTTTAATATTTATTATTATATTTATTAAATGCTTTAAAATAATCATATCTTCCAACAATATATCAACTTCATATATTGCATGAATTCAAGAGGCGCACTCGGGGGGTCCTATCCTATATATATAGTATGTAAAATTTAATTGAGCATTTGTTAATTAATATATTGTTATAAATATTTATAACAATTATAAACAGTTGTTAATGATATAATAAATTTTAACTGCTTTTTGTTCCCGAAAACTGACAAAATCAAAAGAATATGTTATGCCGAGTATATTGGAGCATGATACGAGAAAGGTGGACTTTCGATCCTGGGCCCCCTTGAAAAATTCCTGTGTGCGCTACTGTATGAAATATATATTTTAACAAATTCTTTCTATTTCATATGCAATTCATTTTTTTTTTTTGTGTTCTAAAAATAAAATTCATTTTCATCTCAATGCATAAATCTTAATAATTAATCAAAAACTTTATGTTAAATAATATCAATAATTTTTCGATTATAATCTGTTAGGAAATAAAAAGTTCATCAAGTCATAAAACAAGAAATACTTTTATAATATTGAAAGATTAATAACGTATACACTTACTGAAATAAAAGAATTAATTTAAATTCAAAGTGTGCTATAAAAGTGAGAATTAAATTATGTACTTATGATTGGTAACAGTGTTAACATATTATATTCACTTGTAAAGGAAAATATACTCTTTCACTAAGAGGCAGTGGCGCACACAAGGGGGATCCTGGGAGTCCGGAACCCCCAAAACCCTTGATTTTTTTCCCGATTGATTATAATTCTAAGTACATAGTACTTAAAATTTAATTATTTGTTTTAATGAGTAATTTTATTAATTAATGCTAATTATTTATTCAATAATTAGTTTTTTACTGTGTTTTGTTCCCGAAAATCGACAAAATCAAAAGAAGCGGGATACAAGAATGGTGAACTTTCGACCCCGGACCCACCCTTTGAAAAATTCCTGTGTGCGCCACTGCTAAGAGGTAATTCTCGTAATCAACGAATCACACGACGTAGTCAGAATGGACAAAGACTACACCACTAAAAAAGTCTTCAATGCCCAACCAATTGGCCAAGGAGGTGTAAGATGGTCTTGTTGAATTAATCATCACCCAAATTAACCGGATTTACCTTTTTTATTATTTCGTTCAAAGCATATCATTATATTTACAACTCTTTTTACAATTATAAATCGCATCAGGAAGTACAGACAGCTTCCTCCATTTTTGTGTCCGAGACCACTTTCTTCTCTCCTTCCCGCGCAGCGGCCTCTTTCTAGTCTGTCACGTGCAATGTGTCAAGACTCCTAGTGCATTATGCGCCACGCCGTTACAGAGGCAAGCCAAATGTAAGTTGGATTGAAGGCCTTGAAAAAGATAAACTAGTTTTGAGAACTACAAATTTGAGAACGCTAGCATAAAATGGCTGGTCTGGAAAAGGCTTCTTGAGAAGGTCAAGGCCTGCCCTGGGATGTCGAGCCACTGAGGAAGGAAGGACGTTTTAGAGAAATGGTTGTCATATTAATTTTATGAGACATGTTTTATTATTTGTTAATCTTTCAAGGTCGAAAACAGGTTACATTCTCGAATCATGCTCCAATACACCATCTAAGATATTCCGATTTGGTCAATTTTCGGGAACAAAATAATTCAATTAATTATTGAATAATTCAATTAATTATTGAATAAATAATTAATATTCCTTAATAAAATTAAATAATAAATATTTATAATTGTTATAAATATTTGTAACAAATGTATTAATAAACAACACTTAAATAATTTTTACTTAGTATATGCATAGAATTACAATCAATTGAAAAAAAATTCAAGGAAGGGTCCGGACCCGAGTATTTCTCCTTACGTGCACCACTGATATATATATATATATATATATATATATATATATATATATATATATATATAGATAGATAGATAGATACATATAGATATATATATAGATACATATAGATATATATATATGATAGATACATATAGATAGATATATATAGATATATATAGATAGATACATATATATATATATATACATATATTCATATATATATACATATATATGTATATATATATACATATATATATGTATATATATACATATATATATATATATATATATATGCCATGTGATCAAAAAGTCAGTATATATAAATTTGAAAAATTAATAAATCACGGAATAATATAGATAGAGAGGTAAAAATTGACACACATGCTAGGAATGACATGGGGTTTTATTGGAACAAAAAAAATATAGTTCACAAAATGTCCGACAGATGGTGCTTCATCTGATAAAAAAGCAATAATTAGCATAACAAATTAAGACAAAGCAAAGATTATGTTCTTTACAGGAAATGCTCAATATGTTCACCATCATTCCTCAACAATAGCTGCAGTCTAGGAATAATGTTGTGAAAAGCACAGTAAAGTAGGTCCGGAGTTATGGTGAGGCATTGGAGTCGGATGTTGCCTTTCAGCATCCCTAGAGATGTCGGTCGATCACGATACATTTGCGACTTCAGGTAACCCGAAGCCAATAATCGCACGGACTGAGATCTGGGGACCTGGGAGGCCAAGTATAATGAAAGTTGCCCCTGAGCACACGATCATCACCAAACGACCTGCGCAAGAGATCTTTCACGCGTCTAGCAATATGGAGTGGAGCGCTATCCTGCATAAAAATCGTACGTTCCAGCAGGTGTTTATCAGCCAGGCTGGGGATGATGCGATTCTGTAACATATCGGCGTACAGCTCACCCGTCACGGTAGCAGTTACAAAACCAGAATCACGCATTTCTTTGAAGAAAAAAAGCCCGATAACGGTAGATGTGGTAAATCCAACCCATATCGTGACCTTATCGTCGTGCAATGGAGTTTCCACGACAGTTCTAGGATTTTCAGTAGCCCAAATTCTGCAGTTGTGGGTGTTGACAGACCATCGGAGCGTGAAATGAGCTTCGTCGGTCCACAGCAAGTTACTCAATCAATCGTAATCTTCCGCCATCTTTTGAAACGCCCACACCGCAAATGCCCTCCGAATCACGGAATCGCTTGGAAACAATTCATGATGCCGATGGATTTTGTACGGATAGCATCGGAGGGTACGCCTAAGTGCCAACCAAACAGTAGTGTATGGAATGCCGGTGCGACGTGCGACTGCACGGGCGCTGACTTCCCCGTGCATAGACGAACTCAGTAGTCTCCATTTTATCCTTAACCGTCTCAGTAGCATTCCACCGTGTGTTCGGTTGGCCACTACGGGGTCTATCGTCTAAACAACCCGTCACTTCGAACTTCGAAATCATTCTCGCCACAGCTGCATTTATCAATGGACCTTTACCCCTTCGAATCACCATCGTATGGCGATAGGAACGTAACGCTGCACTAGCACATTCCCCATTCTGATAATACAGCTTCACAAACAGTGCCTTTTCAGGTAACGTCAACATGCTGCGACTGCTGGTGCAACTGATTCTCTCTCATGACAGCCCCTTTTTACGCGATTTTCATGCGCAGTCACTGACGTTTTGTTGTCCAGCACCATCTGTCGGACATTTTGTGAACTTTATTTTTTTTTTTGTTCTAATAAAACCCCATGTCATTCCAAGCATGTGTGTCAATTTTTACCTCTTTATCCACATTATTCCGTAATTTATTAATTTTTCAAATTTATATACTGAATTTTTGATCACCCGGTATATACATATATATATATATATATATTATATATATATACATATATATATATATATATATATATATACATATATATATTATAAATATATACATAAATACATATATATATATATATATATATATATATTATATATATACATAAATATATATATACATATATATACATATATATATATACATATATATATATATACATAAATATATATATATATATATATACATATATATATATATATATATATATATATATATATATATATATATAAAGAATGTTTTTTTTCCAGGTATAGAAGTTTAAGTTGCTAATACTTTCCAAGATGGCGACCGATTTAACAGCTGTCAAGTGATTTATTCTCAGTTTGGTTTGGCAATTCATTAAAATGATCATCAAGCAAGGCGTAGATTCGTCGAATGTGCCGAAAACGAGATTGCCGTTGTTCTCGATTTTCATAAGCGAATTTTCTTTAGCGACGAAGCGCACATCTGGTTGAATGGCTAGGTCAACAAACAAAACTGCCGCATTTGGAGTGAAGCTAGTGTGCAAGTGTATGTCGAAACACCGTTACATCTAGAAAAACTGACTGTTTGCAGCGCTTTATGGGCTGGGGGAATCATTGGTCCGTACTTCTTCAAAGACGATGAAGGCCACAACGTTACAGTCAATGGTGATCGGTATAGAGCCTTGATTAAACTTTTTCATTCCTGAATTGAACAATCATGATGTCCAGGAGCTGTGGTTCCAACAAGACGGCGCTACATGTCACATAGCTCGAGCCACAATCTATTTATTGAAAGACACGTTTGGTGACCGCCTAATTTCACGTTTGGGACCTGTGAATTGCCCTCCAAGATCTTGTGATTTAACACCGCTAGACTATTTTCTGTGGGGCTATGTAAAGTCATTGGTCTATGCGGATAAGCCACAAACGCTTGACCATTTGGAAGACAACATTCACCGTGCTATTGCCGATACATGGCCACAAATGTTGGAAAAAGTCAGCGAAAATTGGACATCCAGATTGGACTACATCCGAGCCAGCCGTGGCAGTCCTATGCCAGAAATCATATTTAAAATGTAATGCCACAAGATTATCTTTGGAATAAAAAAAATTCATGTCAATCGAATAATACATCGTTGTCTTATTGCAATTTAAAGTTCTATACCTCTAAAAAAAAAACTTTATATATATATTGTTACGTAGATCCGGGATCGAGGATTTTGTTCGAGCATGCGCAGTGGGTGCCGCGCGACGGTGATTAAGTGTATTAAGCGAAACGCGATTTAAAAGTTTTCAGACAGAGAGTGTGGGAGAGATCAGACGAGCGAGAGCGCGGAATTACAGTGCCCATCGTAAGTATTCCGACATACTGCCCGAGCAACTGAGTGTGAAAATAAAAGAGTTGTGTCAACATCCTCGTCTGGTTTCCTGAGACAAAAACACATAGGGACCACTCCCCAACATGGTCCGTTCAGCCGAGCCGGAGAAGTGAGCTATTCAAGGTGATGTGAGTAGTGGTCTTTTTTGTGTTTTTATTATTATAAATTGAGGACTAAATTAATTTTAGAAAAATGTTTAAGAACTGCTGTAAGGAAAATATTCAGATCGTAGCTCTTGAACTTGATGAGACTGTTGCTGAAAAAGTAACTATCGTTGAGTTAACTGAAATTATTAAAGAAAAAAATATTTTAAAGAGGATGTTGAATTTGTTAAAGAATTAATTCAATACACAATTGAGGACCGTAAGAGAGTAGAGGAAGACCGTAAAAAAAAAGCCTAAAATAGGTTACGAGAAAAGGAGCTTGAACTAGCACGTTTAAATGTTAGAGTTAATTCAGATAACAAGAGAACAGGTGAGGATTGTAACACGCTGGATGCGTTGGTGAAAAGTGTTCGAATCCTGACGGTGAAGGTGCCTAATAGACCTGAAGGTTGGGCATTCTTTTTCGTTTTGTTAGAAAGAGCCTTTGTATCAAAAAATGTGCCCGAGAAATTCAAGTCGGAGATTTTATTAAATTTGTTGGGAGAAAAAGCTTCAAAAGTGTTAACATATGTTAAAGATGACGAGCTTAACAATTATGAAAAACTAAAATCAATAATACTAAGAGAATATGAGCCAAGTGCAAATCAATCCCTTGAACAATTTTAAAAAGCTACGCGTCATCCAATGAAACATTTATTCAATATACTTCTCGCTTAATTACAAATGGGCAGTATTACTTAAAATTAAGGAAGGTCTTTGATTTTGACAACTTAAATGATCTGATTGTGTCCGACAAAATTTTCAGTTCGTTAGAAAAACAGGTAGCGTCACACATTTCCGTTCAAGCAGGAAATGATTGGTTTCGACCACTAGAGCTTGCCAAAGAGATAGACTTGTATAACACTTCTCAGGGAAAGAGCTTAAAACCTTTGCCGAATGTCCTTCCTAGAAATAATCCAGTGAAAAACGCGTCAAGGGTATTTTTGAGTGAGATTAAAGATTCTAAATGTATTTGTTGCGCTGAATGGCATCCATTATATAAGAGTGCAGTGTATTTAAAACTTCCCATAAATAAGATAATTGATCTGATTAAAACTAATAACTTTTGCTTTAATTGCCTTTCTACATCTCATAGAGCGAAAGACTGTAAATCGAGATTTGTGACTGTAATCGAGATTCTGAGTGTCAAAAGAGACATCATAAAACGATACATTATACAGCACAAAACCAGGAAGTAACGAATTCCTTCTTTGAACTTCTAAACACATCAGCGCCAGTCTACGAGCCACGAGTAGAAATGCATAATTTATTAACCGCAACGAGTATAAACAGAAAAAAATGTGTTTTGCTAAGCTCAGCAATTTGTTATATAAAATGTAAAAATGATTTATTCCCAGTCAAAGCAATTCTAGAGAAAGGAAGTACTTCGAACTTTTTAACGAGGAGCTTATGCGATTTAATTGGATTGAAAAAAATACAAGAGTAATGTTTCGGTTTCGGGACTAAACAAAACAGTAATTCCAATAGACTCGTGCGTTTCAGTATCTATTAGCAATAAAGAAGGGAGTTACATTAAAACATTAGACTTTTTTTTGGTACTAACAATAACGGAAGATCTTGTTCCAACAACGAAAATCGATTTTAATCTGAATAATACTCCCAATCTTAAATTAGCCGACAAAAATTTCAATATTCCAGAGCAAGTGCAAATGCTATTAGGTGCAGAAGTATTTTATGAATTAATGTTACCCGGACAGTTCAAGATAGAGGGTTCAAATGTTATTTTTCAAAAGAGTTTTTTCGGTTTTGTCGTTTCAGGATCTACTTCAGACTCGCAGGGAAAAGAACATTGTGGGTTTATTCAGGCTGCGGATAATCTAGAGCATTCAATTAAGAAGTTTTGAAATCGAAAATGTAGAAATCGATTCTGTAAAAACCAGTGAATTAGATATTTGTGAAGACCATTTTAAAAACACTCATTCGAGAGATGACCAGGGAAGATATACGGTGGCGATGCCGTTAAAAGAAGATACTTCATGGCTTGTTGAATCCAGACAAACCGCGATTCAGAGATTAAACTCCTTGTGGAAACGACTAAGTAGAGATAAAAAAATTTGTCCCTGTATGAGAAATTTTTACAGGAATATGAGGATTTGGGCCACATGAGGGAAATCAAGGCGGATGGATCTGGAGTTTCATTCTACATGCCTCACCATGGTGTCTATCGCCCCGAAAAGTCTACAACTAAACTGAGAACTGTTTTTAATGCATCAAGTCCTTCAACGAGTGGGAAATCTCTAAATTCAATTCAATTTAATGGCGGACTGGTCCAAGAAGACCTCTTTTCCATTATGGTTCGCTTCGAAAAACACAAGTATGCCTTTACTTCAGATATAGAGAAAATGTTTCGCATGATAAACATACACCCGGAGCAAACGTGTTTTGAAAGAATTCTGTGGAAGAAAGATTGATTGATTGATTGAATATTAACGTCGCACTGTTCAGCTACACGAGGGCTTTTGGCGACGGACCACGTAATTTTGAACCATGGTCAAGTGACGTGGACGACACCTGATTTTGGCACCCCCTCTCCTAACTACCACACCACACCAACGGGAGGACGTTTCAGCAGTCTCGACAGATTTAACGTGCATCGCTGTATACACGGCGTGTTAGAGATTTACTTATTCGAACCTAGGTGACAAAGCAAGCCACAGTCCGATACCTATACCACTCGGTAAATACCGCGGCCACTCTGTGGAAGAAAGACATAGGAGAACCAATTAAAAAACGTTCAATGGGATATTATTGAACAAATCTATACGGAACTTTATCACTAACCTTCTGAGACGTATTTTTAGGGAAATTTAATTGGATCATTACCTATTTCCAATCAGCTAAAAAGAGGACAGGGATTAAACCCTTATTATTCAGATTATTTGATAAAAGTCTTTATTTAAGTCAAACGGAATAGTAAAGTAAAAAAGCAGTAGGAAAGAGATTGAAGCAAAGGAAGTTATAATAGTGAAGTTCTAGAGATTTATTATTGAAGATTTCTAGGTGGATAATTCAATCTCAGGAAGAGCCTTGAGTTGGTGTGGTAAATATTGATTTATATTTAAATCTCATTAAAGCTTTATATTAAGAGTGAGATTAAAGTTAAATGTTCAAAAGGAATATTTTGAATACTATTTCTGGGATCTCTTATTGGGTAATCATCTGTGTGATCGATATTTCTAAAATTTGGTTGCTTAATTGGATCATTAAATATTTAAAGCTAATAAAAGGAAAGTCCCTTTTAAACCTCATATATCTATTATTTAAATTATTTGTTATTAAAAGTCATTTTTGATTCTATTTGGGAAAGATAACCAAATAAAGCAAGTTATTCATTATAATGACTACTGGGTTCTTCTTTGACTCAAAATCATTCTCGTTCTCAAAGTATGTTCTAAGGGGATCTTCACAGAGTTAACTACAGTCACCTACGGCACAGTTAGCGCACCTTATCTAGCCATTGAGAACTTTAAAGCAGTTAGCGATGGATGAAGCTAATAATTTTCCTTTAGCAGAACTCTGGTGATGAGTGCTGCTACATGGATGACATATTATCAGGATTCGAGAGTATTTAAGAGGTAATCGAGTTGCAGCATCAATTAATAGAAATGTTCAAGACCGTAGGGATGCATCTTTATAAGTGGTGTGGAAATTTACCCGGCAGATAACTTCTTATCTAAACAGGAGTATGCTTTCTTGGAGTCTGATGAAACTGAAAATTCCTAGGAATAATTTGGAATCTTGAAGTTAGACTGTTTTCTTTTCAGAATAGAGCAACAAAGGATAACTTGATTCAAAAAGAATGGTTTTGTCTACTATTAAGAATCTTTGACCCCTTTTCTCCACTGACTGATCATAACTTGGGCAAATATATTTATGAAAGATTGTGGTTGCTGGAATTGGGTTGGTGTGATGAACTTCCCTCTTTAAAGAATCTTCCAAAGGAGTGGCGTCGATTTATGGCCCCTCCATTCAGCCGTGAATAACATCTCTATTGACAGATGTATTGTGATTACAAACACAGAGCGGGAGTTTTGAGTTACATGCATTTAGTGTTTGCATTTGCGGAAAAGGCGTATGTTCATCCATTTACCTCAATTTGTCTATCTGAATGCAATAATGGAGAAATTAAAGTGTGTCTCGTAACGAGTAAAAGCCGAGTGTCGATAATGCAACAAATTTCCATTCCAAGGCATTTTAAAAAACTGTGTGGGGCAGATCAAAATCTTGCGGCATAAATTGATGAAGAAGGTTGAAGGAGGCATTGAATCACATATGGGACAGCTGTATTTTGGTCAGATATCACCTTATTGTGAGCACTGGGAAGATCCCGAATAAACGAGGAGTTTGAAACAGTGATTATCCAGTGTAGAAGAATTCATCAACTAAGTTCACCAATATCCAATGATTTTGATAACATTGCATATTAACGCCAGCACATTTCTTGATTGGTAGATCAATTAATTCTATTCTTGAGCCCCCCAGTAATTAATATTAGAGACAATAGATTATGTTGGCGAAACAACAAAGGTAATTCAGGTAGTTTTGGAAAAATGGAGTACCGGTCATTGCAGAACTCAACCCAGAGAGAAACTGGATGATCGAGAACTAGGGCAATATAATGTGTGAGAACAATGGTAGATTGTAAAAGGAGGGATTTTACACCAGTTTGCAACTGGCTTTAGGGGCGCGTCGTTGAGGTCTATCATGGTTCTGATGGTAAAGTGAGAACAGTCAGAATTAAAACAAAAGACAGGAGAATTTAAGAGGCCCATAACTAACATCTGTATTCTACCTATAGATGTAAATAGTTAAGGTCAATTTCCATTTAAGAAATTATGTGTTTATCTTTAAATTGTGCTATTGTCATTTTAACTTTTTTTACTGAAAATTTATAGTATATATATATATATATAATAATTTTGAAAACAATTATAGTAATTTTGAAAACATTTTGTGTATTTTTTGAAACTTGTTGTGAATTGTGAAACTGTATTACTATCGTTGAATATTAATATTGCAAAGGTCGGGGGTATGTTGAGCATGCGCAGTGGGCGCCGCGTGACGGTGATTAGTGTATTAAGCGAAACGCGATTTAAGAGTTTTCAGAGAGAGTGTGGGTGAAGATCAGACGAGCGAGAGCGCGGAATTACGGTGCCCATCGTAAGTGTTCCGACATACCGCCCGAGCAACTGAGTGTGAAAATAAAAGAGTTGTATCAACATCCTCGTCTGGTTTCCTGAGACAAAAACATAGGATTACCCCAACAAATTTTTATGTAAAGCAATCACAAAGAAAATAAACAGTTCTTTAAGAGCGATGCAAATTTATTGACGAAAATCCAATTCTTTAAATACAGGATTAAGCAGCGCTATTCACAGAGTAAATCTCCGAAGGTTTTTGCACTTTCCCAAGCACTAATTTGTCAGTGTTTAAAAATACAAGCACGTAAAAGATTATTCACAAGCACAGCCGAGTTAATCGCTAGTCAAAACAATCGTCATTATTCACTGGTTAAAATCAGACTAACTCCTCGTTCCGGCGAGCACTCCATTTTTATATGCGCTGTTACAGAAACTTCCAGAAATATAACCGCTCGTGTCATAGAGCATGACGTTAGTGGACCTCTCCACAAATTTCTAAAAGAATCCACACCAGCGATACGTAACCTACGGGCCGCATGTGGCCCACCGAGCCTTTTTAAGTGACCCGGTCATAGCCCAATGCTCTGAGAAATTAACTTTATTAAGAACATTGTATAAAAATTTGCGGGAAAAATTCTTTGTCAAGAATTATAATCTATCAATTTTGCTTTTGTTGTCGGTGTCGTTCGGGTATAAATTAGTATTCTTTTTCTATTTGGAATGGCTACGGTTAGTGATAACAGACAACAGTGGAGTAGCGACAATTTTATGGGTGGAACTAATTTTTAAGTATCTTTAAATTTTTAGCAAGCGAAAAATATTCGGAAGTAAATTTATCGTATGAAGGCGATAGGGAAGTTGATTATTTTGCAGTGAAAAAACAAACATGGATAAATAATTGTTTGATTTGTCACGAACGTGCTCTACTTAAAAAAATTACCAATGAACAGGAATCATTCTCAATGACATTTTTCCTCGAAGATCTCTTTCCAGAGGTGATAATTAGGCTCTTTCTGGAAACAGCAATCCTTGCAACAGTGTTTTGCCAGTGGTAATATCACAGCGGTAACAAAGACATCCATGAAGTTTGTTATATTTACTATTGGTAATCATATGAAAAACCGTTTACTGATGCATAAAGTATAAAGGAGTGGTTCTTAAATGCTTCTAATTTAGTGTTAGTAACAAAAATAAAAATATCAAAAATAATTAAAAAAGCAAAAACAGGAATTATAACATTATGATCTATTTTCCACATTTTAAATTTTCAATATTTATCTTGATCTTAAAGCATTTTTGTCCCTTCTACCTCCCCCTCATTCAGCCCCATGTTGAGGCCGGCGTGAAATAACTAACATATGTATGCGGCCCGCGTGAAATGGCCCAGCAGAAAAAAATGTTGAGTGCCCATGATCCACTGGGTTCCAACTCGCAACATGGTCGCCATTGACGCCAAATTTTCTGCCAACTCGACTCAACAACCAAGATATCTCAAAGTTCTCATAGAATCGCCATTTCAAGTAAGGGGCGGTATTGCTTGTGTGTGAATAGTACAATTTTAACATAAAATAAATATATAACATAGAGTAATATAAATGCTTTACACATCCAAATACAAATTATTTACACTATTTATACAAAATTCGTAACATTGCCCCTTCCTCAAAGACTGCACGTCCCGGGCAGTACAATCCTTGAGTAAGATGTTATTTACAGGCAAACTACTCACATAATAATCACATATAAAGTAACAAATGTAATCCCACAGCAAATACAATACAAATAAATTCAAAATACATGAAGAGGTGTAAACAGAAATTCCAATATTAAAATAAAACTAAAGAGAAATATAATTTACATTATTTTTTAAAATAATTAATGACCATGGTCTAAACTTAGGATCTTCTACAATTTGGCCAAGATAAGAGGTTAGCCTATTGTAATGTATTACCTTCGGTTTTGAGTGGTGATTTCTGTATCCACACCACAACATCATTCTGTCTTTTAGGACTGTGTAAGCGACCTTCCCAGTTGGTCTACAGCTTTGGGAGAGTCCTTTGCGACGTTTCGGATTCCGTAACACCACACTTTGTCGCCTTCGTGGAAGTCGTGTCCAGTTGCTCTTGCGTCGTATCGGGTCTTCATCTTCTCGGAAGCCATGCCGATTCTTTCCTAGCCAGATGATGCATTTCTCCATCCGTGCCCCTGGAATTTCTCGATATACTCCCTGGCGCCAAGGGTGCATCTGGTGGCTGGCTAAACAGAAGATCTGCAGGCAGACGAAGATCACGTCCGAAAAGCATCTGGGATGGGGAATAGCCGGTGGTCTCATGAACGGCACTCCGATAGACAAGCAGGAAAAAGGCAATTTCTTGTCCCAGTCCTATTGATTACTGGATACCAGGAGAGAGTGGCTGTTTACGATGGTTCGATTGAACTCTCTACCATACCGTCAGAATGAGGATGCAAAGCTGTTGTGTTGGTTTTGTCGATGGCAAGTATTTCACACAGTCTCTTGCAAACGGCACAATCAAAATTCTCCCTTAATCGGAGTGCAGTTGTAGAGGACCCCGAATCGTGAGATCCAGTGTTGAACTAGAACCTCTGCAACAGTTGAGGCCTCTTGGTCGGGAATAGGATAGGCTTCAGGTCACTTAGTGAAGTAATCCATCCCCACCAGAATGTTGTTATTGCCATCTGATGATCTCGGAAGTGGGCTAGATGTCAAAAGCTATTCGTTCGAAAGACGTTCACATTATACAGCTGCAGTCTTCCTCTTGTGCGTTTTCTGGGCCCTTTGCGTGCAGCACAGAGATCACATGTGCCACAACACTTTTCCTCGTCACTCCGCACATTGTTCCAGTAGAAGCGCTCACGAACTTTTGAAAGGTCTTCATAACACCAAAATGACCTCCAGTTGACTGCCATGGAGTTCCTTGAGAACTGTTGAAATTCTTGTCTTTGTGTATTAATTGCCACCTGAATATTTTTCCGTCGTCGGACTTCCATTTTCGATATAAAAACACCATTTCTCAGATAGAGTTCAAAGAGCCCAGTAATGCTTCGTTGTAGGATGAAAAGAGGCGAAGTCTTGCTATCTAGGCTTTTCGTCAGACGACTCTTGAATTTCTCCTCCGTTTTTCCACCTCCTTGCTTTGATACATTACTTAAATTAATAAAGTTATCCTTTTTCTTAGGTATTAATTCTGTACCATTTGCACTAATTTTAAATTCAGTTTGTTTTGAAACATCAGTTCCAATAATTACATCAATAGTTGTTTGCAAATTGTCAATAATATAAATATATCCGTCATAAATTTGTTATCTTCAATATCAATGGAAGATTTAAAAGATCCAAAGGTTTAATTTCATTCTTACCGAAAGAAATTAATTTTATTTTTGTAGAATATAACATTGGTCTTAAAAGAATTTGATAAATACATTCGCGTATTAAAGTAATAGTACTACCCATATCAATATGAGCATCTAAATCATATCCAATAATTTTAACAGTTTTCTGTTTAGGAATTGATTTCATTAACAACTTCACTATCAACCAAATTAACAAATTCATTTTTAACCCTCAAGTTTTTAAATACACACTGAGAGATTTTATGATCAAATTGGTTAAAAATTAAAAATTTAAACCTTTATTTTTGTGGCGCATTCATTAGAGGGTATGATTAAATAATCACAATTATAACAACGTATATATGAACATCACTCTTATTAACATTAGCATCATTAAATTAACCTTTATTTAGAAATTTGTATTATCAGAACACATATTTTTTATTAGATGTAGGAAAATCATACTATTTAACATTTGGCACTTGCTTATTTTTAATATCAATACTACACTCATGTCCATAAATTAAGGATAATGAAAACCAGGAAAGAAAGAGACAAGCAAAACAAATTTGACTTAGTTGTAAAGTCTATTTATTACACAAAATGTAAAGAAAGATGTTATATATTTGAGCATAATTAATAAAAATTGCACGATTTTTACTCCTGGAGCAAATTTTAAAAAAACCTATTTACAAAAAACAGTATAACATGCTAGTATGATGGTTAATACGAATATGTCTCCAGGACGATGCAATCAGGCCTTACAACGCAGTGATGCTGAGTATCAAATTATCAATTTGATCTTGGGGAATTTTACACCACTCATCAAGCAATGCCCTCCGAAGTTCCGGTAGGCAGGTGGGAAGCGGGTTTGACGGGCTGCAATTCGTCGGCCAAGCATATCACACATGATCTATTGGATTGAAACCAGTGAGTATGCTGGCCAATCCATACGGGAGATATCCTCCAATTGAAGGCATTCGTCACAATAATTGCACGGTGAGGATGGGCGTTGTCCACCACAAACAGAAATTCAGCATCCATGGCTTCCCGAAACAAACGCACATTTTTTTCCAGAATGACATCCCGATAGATGTGGCCTGTGTCATCGTTGCACTTTGAACATGCAGGTCAGTTCTGGAACCAAAATATTCCTCCCCAAACGGTCATCCTGCACCACCGGAATGGTGTCATTCAAAAGGTGTCCTCTTGGTAGTAACGAGTACCTGGCGCTGTCCATAATGTCCGGCAAGAATCAGACTGCAAATAAACTTGGACTCGTCCGAAAACATCACACAAGACCATTGTTGTGGTGTCCACAATGCATGCTCTCTACTCCAGGTTAATCGCAGGCGACAGTGGTTGCAGTGATGGAACACATCTGACAGGCCTACGAGCTTATAGACCAAAGTGCCCTAAGCGTCTGTATACGGTCTGCCTTGAAACTGTCGTACCGATAGTGGAAAAGAGCTGACGAGACAGGTCTGATGCTGTGCTCCGTCTGTTTCTTTTGGGCAGTGAACTGCAAATACCGTCCTCATTCGGCGTTGTAAACTGGGGTGACCTGTGCTGTAACATCTACTCCCATTACCATCATCTTTGAATCGTTG
>BMAU01003835.1:0-36889 GCA_019973935.1 Trichonephila clavipes
ATACCTTTAAACTCTTAAGAATCATAATAATGTTATTTTCTGTATTTATGAAGCATATCCTTCTATCACTATCATAAAAAAAAAATCTTCTCTGCTAATAGTACACAATTCCAATTAAATTATTACAATCAATATCATTTAATCAATACAATCTCATTCGTCAAATTAAATTACCAGTGTACACAGAACATTCTCTTTATTTGCCATACTTCCCGTTTCTGTATTAATATTTACTCTTGCATGCTACATATATTTTATATACAATGGATTTTAAAAGATTAGAATGAATAAGAAAAATCTGATTATTTATCAACAAAACCATATCTAAATGATAGAATATAATTGTATTATAATTTCTTTTTTCAGAATATATATTATTAGTGATCTCGTGTCACTTCTCATCCATTCTTTAAAGGATATTAAACCAATTCCAATTTCTTTTGCTCATATATTTCTACAAATCCTTTTAGTTTTCAAATTACCAAAATATTGAGTTGGTTTAGCAGTATTTTCCAAGTACCATCCCTATTTCAACACTTTTCATATACTAAACAAGTTGCATCCATGTTTCAAAAGGTATTCTAAGCTTGTGATTTTGTATAATCACAAGTCCAGGATGAGTACAGTAAACTAATCTTAATTTCGTAACTGAAATATAAAACTCTTTTCCATTTAAATGTTGCCAATAGTCAACACTAACATTTATTTTCTTCAATTAGGAATTTAAATAAATGGAAGAATACTTGGTTACCAATAACTACCAGTTACAATGTGTATACTTTTATTAGAATCCTTATTTTAGTGAATTATCAGCAGCAGTTTACATTGGGTCAACTTCTAGGGTGTAAAAACACCATTGCCCTTAACTTAACTCAGTGAGGGACAAGGCCTAATGCGCCCAACTCAGTAAACCCGAGCAGATGTTCTGGTCATGCGGTCAGTCTGAGGGTTTGAGCCTTGGACCTGTGGTGTAGAAGCACGATGCACAAACCACTCAGCCACTGGGCTTCTCACCATTGCCCTTATTGCTATGTAAATACAGGTTCTCAAACAACTGTTACCATTTAGAGTAACTAGTTCATTTAAATGAATTTGGTCCACAGGTAAAATAAATGTTAATTTTTAACTATATATATACATTTGATCACTCAAATGGCCAACACTTGAAAGAAAAGACTTTTAAATTTCTCTTTACTTCAATGAATTCTCATTGGATGTTTTCAGAACATGACCCATCGACAAACTTGAGATGGTTGCCCCTTCTGCTCAAAGTAATAAACATTAGATTCTCAATTTTTGAAAAGCCGTAGAAGAAATTTAAATGAGAGTAAGAAATCTTCATTCTTTGTTTTGCAATACTGAAAAATTAACAATTAAAAAATCAGGAAATGAATTATTAATCCTTAACAGTAATAAAATGCTTCAATTTTCAATTGAGACAATTGATTGTATCAGAAGAAAGCTTGGGTTTCTCTCTCCTAATAAAAGGCATCTTAACACAGCGCTGTCTCTCTGCTATTTGAAAATACAATATTTTAAACTGAAAAACAAATGTACAATTAATTCTCCACACTTTGTAATCATTTATTGACCAGTTTATTAAATATACACCAAAGTACAGTCAAAAATAGCTGAACAACTTTTAAAAACAATAAAAATTCATAGGGAAGGTTACACTTCCCTCAATTTCTTTTTACAAATATCTAATCTTATAAAACATGTAACACTAAATTCTTTTGTAACACATATACATATGGTATTTTGTCCTTCAATCCCAAAGGGCTCTTGTCAGACAAAAAAAGAAATGCACCGTGCATGTGTGTTACTAAGAAGCAGTCAAAAAACGACATTTTACATTTAAGGCAAAGGTAACAAGACAGGATCAAGGAGAGAGGAATATGGAATGTGATCATTTCCTTACCTTCAGCTTACTATTCCAAGTTGTAGCAAAGGAATCTTATATCTATATATTTAAAAAGGATGCATAGTACAAGATTGCTCTTCGATTTGTATATGGCAATAACAGGAAAATTGTTAAATAAATCCATCAGTTACTTTTATGTTTTCATTAATATAAAATGATGCTAAAATTATAGAAGAGAAAAAATTTTATTTAAAAAAAAATGCAATATGAATACAGATTTTTTTTATTTACAGGGTTACTCATTAAAAATAATTTTTTAATTTGGCACCATTTGTCCAAGAACAGCAACATACAGTGAATTGTTTAAGAAGCATCAATATGATTCTAAAAATGAATCAAGACAATGAAAACTTTAAATACTGCCATGCATGTCAAAGCACTTTTCTTTTCAGAATTTCTTGATATAACTGCCAAGTTAAATTTGCCTCAAGCATACATGAACGAGTAAAAGATAAATTATCTTCACACACACCATGAGAAGGTAAAGTTAGTTTTATCATTAAATGCAAGACTTTATAGAACAAAATATTCTTAAGTGACAGACCGGTGATATGATTGTGGATCCAAATTAAAGAGCACAATTTTATTTTTAAATATGGAAAAGTATCGATTTCTGCACTAAAGTTATCAGAAATACAGAACAAAATAAAATATTGCCAATCAAAGAATAATAAACCTTAATATAAAAATTCAGAACAGAAATTCAAGTTTAATTTTGAAAATAAAAAAATCTACACCATACAATCATTTATGGTGAAATTATTCTCAAAGTGCATCTAGAAAAGAAAGAAAATCCCCCATGGCATTCATTCTCTTGTGTTACTGGATGCAGCATTGCTTGAGGCTGTTTTGAGTTTTGAGGCGGGATTTGGGACGGTACTTTTGGAGGTAAGCAAGTTGTTTTGCATTGATGGCACCACGCCGCTTCCTGCAAGAGAGGATGTTGTCCCATTAGCCTCAATTTTATCATAATCAGGTAAGAAAAAAAGTTGGAAGATTTCTTAAGGTGTAATTAAAAGTACACTGGTATGCAAAACTTAAGCAACAGGTGGGTTTATTGCCATAACTTCACGAAAAATCATCTGAAAGACATGAAATTCAGAAATGAGGGAGAGTATTATGTACGTAAAGGATGACGAAAGCATCAGAGCTGAAAAAGGAATATAATGCATACGGTATGGAATCAAACAAAAACAAGCTTTATTGAACGCATAGTATCGTGACTCATGATGGTCTATCCAATAGGAAGAACAACAAGCAGATGTTCCTTAATATGGTATATGCCCTCCCCTCACTGCAATGGTTGCTTTGCACCGTCTCCGCATACTCAGAACCAGCTGGTGCAACATTTCTTGCGGTAGAAGAGCCAATCCATTCGAGTGATATCTTCACTTTCCAGCAGCTCCTCAACAGCAAGAGTCCGATGTGGCTGTGCATTGTCATCCATAAAAATGAAGTCTGGGCCAATGGCACCTTGGATCAGACGCGCATGGGGAAGAAGTACTTCCTCACAATAGCGATCCCCGGTTACAGACCCTCTATCGAAAATGTGGAGCTCAGTTCGCCCGTTCAGCATAATGCCTCCTCAAACAAGAACTCCAGGACCACCGTAATGGTGTCTTTCCTTGATGTTACTGGTGTAAAACCGTGTCCCGATCTCTCTCCAAATCAAAACGCGTTGAGAATCGCTTCTGGTACTGAACCGACTCTCATCTGTAAAGAGGACACGACTCCATTGACAGTTGTCCAGTTCTTGTGCTGTCTGCACACTGTAAACTGTGGCGTCGGTGATCAACTTTCAACGGGAGGCAGCGTTCAGGATGGCGGGCGATTGATGATTGAATATTAACGTCGCACTGTTCAGCTACACGAGGGCTTTTGGCGACGGACCACGTAATTTTGAACCATGGTCAAGTGACGTGGACGACACCTGAGCTGGCACCCCCTCTCCTAACTACCACACCACACCAACGGGAGGACGTTTCAGCTCTCGACAGATTTAACGTGCATCGCTGCCCTACACGGCGGGTCTTTAGTGGTACTGGGCAGGACGGCGGGCGAATAGGCCCCCTTTGTGAAGGCGTCTGGCTACAGTAAACCGCGACACTTGTCGCCCATTGCTGAGCAATGACGCTTGCTGACTGCCGTCGGCCTCTTTTCGCCTGCAGCATGATATTTCGGTCATCCTGCTGTTGTTGTCCTCGGGCGGCCACCACCAACCTTTCTAACAGCTGTACCTGTGGTTTGGGAACGCTTCAGCAGCGAAACGACACTTTTTTTGTTGATTCCGAACTCTGCAGCTACACTGGTGACAGTACGCCCCTCCTCCAGCTTTCCTATCAATCTTCCACATGTGAAGTTGTCCAGGTGATTTCTTCTAGCCATATTTCACGAACTGCCTCACTGGCACTTGCAGCGAATATGTTGAATTGCGTCTTCGTCCTTCATTTTATTCTACTGTTGAGTAGCGCGTGAAGACATCCTGTGTTTGCGTACGCTCACGTCGCTTCTGACGTTTCGTTCCTGATATTTGCATACGCATGACGTTTCTACTGACTTACGTGTTCACTGTACTGATCTCCAGACCTCCGTTTCTGCAATTTCATGGCTATCTGCTCAGTTTTACATTGTTGCTTAAGTTTTGCACACCAGTGTATATACAATTATAGATATATTTAAAAGATTATATAAACATACTGTCGGATCAGCTCAACAGCATCTTCATATTTCATTCCCAATTCCATGAGAGCTATAGCAACTAAAACAGGAGCCCTATAATGAAAAAATCTATATATTTAACTTTTATTTTTACATAAAGTATCCAAAAAGAAAACCAATGGCTTAATATGAGAATTAAAAATTTACATTTTTTCTTAAATCTGTGTCATAAAAATATGTGAATATGAAAAATATGTTCACAAAGAGCTTAATTGTAATATAAGTACAAACTCCTTTTGCGTGATTTTTTAGTCAATGGCTATATTACAAGGTCATTTCAAAATATACACATGAAAATGAAAAATCTAAAAAGTATAAATGTAAAGAAAAACTCAATTATAATAAATTAATGTCATTGTTGTTCAATTATGAAGAATCATAATTTAAAAAAACATTGTACAACAAATTATTCAAATAAATGAAAATAAGAATTCATAGTACATTTTTATATGCTGATAATAAATATGATTTTAAAAATACACCATCATATTTTTTATAAATTAAAAATTGTCAAATCATAAGTCTGTAAAATGAAGAAAATTAATCTTCATATAAATGTTACCTTTATTAAAATATGCATTTTAATAGCTTTCTAACTTATTATTGCTATAGGTAAGCATTATATAGTCAATGATTATCATAATGAGTCATCCTTTCCTGTGATATGTGCTCACACAAGAGATGGGAAATTAATCATACCTGCATCATCACACATTCACAAAATTGCTTCCTCCTTTGTATGCTTCTGAGCAACAGACCTTTTTAAATGCATGATAGCCGTATCATAATCAGTTATTTAAAATAAGCTTTGCCAAAGCTTTAAATATTGGCATACAATAATTCATTTTTAGTGTTCACAAACAAATGTTTATGTGTTCATTCACTGGGAGTTTTTGTAAACATTTCATTATGAAAAGACATCAAAAACTTGCAGCCAAGATTAAGCAAAGTTATCAGGCTATTTTGCAATAACATGCTACGAGCCACAAATAAGTAATATTTAATGAACTGAAAGTGATATATTTCTTGTTATTTTATATAAAAACTTTAAAATTTTTATGAAAGTTATGGATAAGAACTTAGAAGGTTTTACTTATTTCAAAAATTAACACAAGTGATACTAACAAGGAGAGTGCAAGGTCTTGGGGACACAGATTTAGTTTGAATTCGGTAGGATGGTAGATTTAGTTTATCTGTTGATGGCTATATATGGTTATAGAGGCCATTACTCATTCTTTTTTAGATATTTGCAATAGAAGATACAATTTGGTTAAAGTCAGTTCTGTAGCAAACAATTACACATAATGGGTTTAGCATAGAAGCAATGAATCAGTGTTCCTCGTCGTTAAGAGCCATGTTTGAGTCAGTGGAGGATGAATAACTTTTTTAAAATTTGATGTCCATTTTTACATATAAAGATACATAATGGAGTTTAAATAAATTGGAAATGAAATGTCTTTAATGATTAGAAACTTTCTAAGAGCTTTATTTGTCATAATCATTCGTATAAGTACAAAACAATTATTACAAAACAATAAAAGCATTTCGCAAGAGGAACAAGAGAAAAGCCTTTTAACTGCTAGTTAATCATGCCTGGAAACAAATTGTGAGAGAGAAATGTTTATCAGATTTACAGAATTAGTATAAAAATATGACCATTGCATTTATATCTTTAAATGCAAATATCTAAAAAATTATGGAGTAGTGGCCCCTATAACTATATGAAGGCTGTTCAGAAAGTATCAACACTGAATTTATTCTATATATTCCAGAAAACCCCTAGCGGAGGGACTGTGCGCATCATGGGAGCGCATATTTCACCTTGTCTCGCAAAAACGGTAGGTCTCTACAGCATGCCATTCAGTAACACTGACTTCTTTCAGGTGGAGTGCTTGCATACGTTCGTCAAAAAAAGAAAGTGTGAAAACACGTTCAGCAAATCTGTATAAGTATTGCTTTAGGCTCGGTAAAACAGACACTGAAACCTACGAGATGATGAAAACAGCATTTGGAGATGAGTTCTGCTCAGGTTTTCGAGTGGTTACAGGGATTCAAGGAGGGTCATCAATCAGTGAACAATGATCCCCGTTCTGGACGTCCACCCACCTCTCGCTATGAGGACAAGATTGCACAAGTGAAGGCTGTGATGCGCTCCGATCGTCGTTTAACAGACCGAGAAATTGCACAGGAGTGTCACATTTCCGTAGGATCATGTGATGAAATTTTGAGAAAGGACTTGAACATGCGCCAAGTGTCTACAAAGTTTGTGCAGCGTCTCCTCACTGAGGATTAGCAATTCCAACAACGATCCAGAGTTCAAGAAGCTCATAATCACTGGGGATGAGTCGTGGGTTTATGGATATGATCCCGAAACAAAGCAGCAGTCGTCACAATGGAAAACCCCTGGTTCTCCTTGGCCAAAGAAAGCATGGCAGGTGTGCTTTTCGATGCAGATGGAATTGTTCATCATGAGTATGCTCCCCAGGGTCAGACAGTGAACAAGGAATTCTACTTGGACATCATGAGGAGATTAAGAGAGGCTGTTCGCAGAAAACGACTGGTGTTGTGGGCGTCCTCTCGCTGGATGATTCATCATGACGGAGCCCCAGCGCACACCGCCAATCTTGTGCAACAGTTCCTGATAAAACACTGAACAATCCAAGTAGCACATCCTCCCTACTCGCCGGATATGACACCTACAGAATTTTTCCTCTTTCTCAAGAACTTCTTAAAAGGACACCGATTTCAGGACATTGAAACCATAAAACAGAATTCGACACAGCAGCTTCAGGCCATCCCAAAGCCTGAGTTTTAGAAATGTTTTGAGGACTGGAAACATTGTTGGGCCAAATGTGTTACTGCCAATGGAGCATATTTTACAGGAGACTGACTCAAAACCTGTTTATGTATGTATGTATGTTTTTGCAAAAATAAATTCAGTCTCGATACTTTCTGAACAGCCCTCGTATATCTTCAACAGCGAAACTAAATCTACCATCCTACAAAAATTTGGAGTTAAATCCGTCACTCTAAGACCTTGCACTCTCCTTGTAAATTAAACATGGGAACACTTATCTTGTTGCAGATTAGGAAACTTTTGAATGATAAAAAAGTTTAAATAATCTGGACAAGAATACCTGAAAGATATTTGCTTCAGTGTTCTGTTTTCTAAGCAATACGAAAGCCAAAAATTATAAAGAATTAGTTTACAGACTTGTATACATATACAAGATGATAGATGTTACTCATAATATACTCTTCTTAGGTTATCCTTTAACCCCTTCAGGACCAGCAAAAGGAGAAGGAAACCTTTTCCCAGGTCCCCACGTTCCAAGAGTATATGCACGCATGGGACTGGGCGAATTTCTCTGCGAAGCCTAACTTCATACAAAATCTTTAATGCAATCAAATATGCTAAAATTTAAAATCAGTGATAATATCTGAAGTATGGTACAAACATTTTAGCTTTATTAAAAAAAAAAAAAAAACAATTGTGAATTTTAAAGAAAATGTTTATTTAAATAAAAGTATTTTTTTTTTTCCGTCATGATTAAAATAAATTAGATGCAAAACATTCAAAATACTATCTGGCAAATCCCAAATGATAAATTTACTCTCACATAAACTTGTTGCGGCTTGAACAGCTTTTAAATAACCGTTAATATAGTGTTTTTTTTAATTAAACGCTATATTGCTCATAGTTTTTTTTGTATCACAGTAGTACATTTTCTGTTCTTATGGTTATGGCAATGATAAAGAATAGTTTATTTTCATATAGGATTAAACATGAGTCAGAAAGAACAGATGATAATTTTTCATTAAAAATGAGCCACTGCGTTTGTTCTATGAAAATCTGTTTTTTAAATGCCTTTGAGTATTAAAATTATTTTTGTAAATACGAACCACATATAAAATAACTACTTAAATCCTTATGAATGTATGGTGTGCAATAAACTTATCAACTTTCCATATTTTTCCAACTTAGTCAAAATATAAACAGAAATCCAGAACCTTTAAATGTTGCTAATCTTGCTTAGATTCATAAATATCAATTCTAATTTTGAAAAAACTTGGAATATATTGTAGCTCAATGTTTTGTGAAACATCATTAAAAAAAGAAAAATGTACTTTAACAGCCATCTAGTGCCTTGTAAAAATTAATATTAAAATGTTCCAAACTTGGATCACACCAGTGTCTCAAAGCAGGGAAAGTGCAATCACATATGATACCCTGGAGGGATCATAATCCAAGGTTAAGACTTCTATCTCAAAACCTAGGAATTTTAAGTGATGAACATGATAGGCAAGTTTTGTTGGTTTCTTTCAAAAGAGGAAACATTGCACAATAGACATTAAAGCTGTGAGTAGAACAGTCTTCACACATTTGTTGTTCTGCTTATTATATATATAGTCATAAGTATTATTTTATTACAATTTTAATAATGTTATGTGGGAAAATCAGATAAAAACCTTTTTTTGTAAATTTATGTAAATATCAATTTAAATCTTTTTCGATTCGAAAATGATTCTCTACAGCAGGTTTTGGAAACCTATGGCATGCTTGTCAGAAGGTACAATTCTCGGTGACACTCTACACCACATAAACAAATTTGTCAACTTTTGAGTGAATGGAAGTTGATAATTTTGAAATGAAACTTATTGAGGACTAACATGTACAAAACTATCAAAAGCAAAGAATTCGAAGAAACCTGGAAGACAACTCTTAATAATAAATTAATTGACTTGGACACTGGAAAGATTTAATTGTTTGAAGAGAAAATTACATGTACTCTGCTTTTCGTTTTTGGTTCTATATACTTAAATGAACAGGTATGAAAAATATTAATGTAGCAAGAAGGTTGTTTAACAACAGAAGGTTCCTTGATATTGCTATATTATACAGAGGTGCAGGGACAAGGTTCACATTAAAATATTTTTTATCTAACTATATAGAAGAAAATTATTTATTAAAATATAAGAGATAAAAAACAAAATTGCACATATATCTTTTAAGCATAGGTTTAAATTTTTTTAAATGTATGTTGAAGGAAGTTATGTTTTATGCTCTTGTTGTTTCTGATCTCCACGTCTAGCCAAGCTAGATCAAGTCTATGATCCCATTCACCTCTCAAAAAGTCCAATACTATTAGAGGGTCTTCATATAGATCTTGTTTTGAAAGCCTCAGACAGTCAAGAATGTGTTCTGGAGATGCCTGGCAGGCAGAACACCTTACACAAGTTGGAAAAACTTTGTTACCATCCCTAAAAGTCAAAGTTTGGAGGTGGCCACTCCGAGGAAACAAGTCAGAATAGTTTGTTCCTTCCTGTTGCATTGAAGGAAAAGAGAACCACCAGGTCATTTAGCCTCATACCAGTGATGAGCCGGAGGAACAGTTGTTTGCTTGCTGTTGATATAGGTGGAGTGCAGTTCTGAATAGGCGCAGAGCGGACGAGTTCATAGTGTGTTGAGCTGCGTCATCTTTTGCTAGAGAGTCAGCAATCTCATTGCCCACGATGTTAACATGCAAAGGAACCCATTGTAGATGGATCTCACGAGAAGAAGAAAGATGTTTTAACTCCTCCAAAATAGCCACTCCTGTGTTATCACTTACCTTATGCCAGTTAGAGATGTTGAATGGCACTACACGCTGTCATAGTATCCAGATGCTGTTCAAACTAGGAATTGAGAGTGCCTCTTTAAGGCCTGTATCAATAGCAATGAGTTCACTTCAAAAGACAGAGCAACCAACAGAGTTTCTCAGTTTAATGTGACTGGAAAAGTTGTGGAACTTAATGTAAATACCACTACCAGCACGAGTGTTAATTCCTGCTGCCATTCAGTATATATAACTAATAACTTCAAGGGCAAGTTGCTTAAGAAATTCAGGAGGATCTGAAGTCTTGTTGACATGGGCTGAGAGGTTTGGTTGGAAAAACACTCCTGGAAGGCTCTCGGATGGGTCAGTATAAGAGCTCAAGTTATGCCGTTCAACAGAGGAGAAAATCATATTGTCACTAATCACCCGACTATAGGGGCTATTCCTCTTCAGTCTTTGATTGTTACTCCAATTATTTAGGAATTTTGATGTTCGATTACGAAGATTATAACTAAGGAGTTTGTTATATTTCACAAGAATTGAATTTCTTCAAATGCTGAGTGGCTGCAAATCAGCCTCAAAAAGGACAATGTCACTTGGATAACTGTTACGAAGGCCTGTTAAAATATGTGCAGCGCTCAGCTGAACCCCCTCGAGTTTCTGAAGAATTGTCTTGGAAGCACAACAGTAAATTGTGTAACCATATTCCAAAATAGGTCTAATAAGTGCCAGGTAGGTACTTCTAATGGTGAAAGAGTCAGCACCCCAATCACGGCCAGAAATTGATTTCAAAATATCCAGCCGTTTTCTACTCTTTGTGCACGAGATGATCAATGTGTCTTAAGCTAGATATTTCTGGGTCAGTACAAACCCCAGGTATTTAGGATGCTTATCCACTGATAAAGAGGATTCACCCAAAAGATCTTAGGGCTGGTATTTATACAATTTTCTACAGTGGTAAAGAAACTGGTTGAAGACTTCAGAGAATTAAAACACAATTTGTGGCTTACTGCAAAGTTCCATGTATCAACAAAGAGTTGTTAACACTGTTCTCTAGAAGAGAAACATCAGCACCAGATTTCTAGAAGACAATATCGTCGGCAAACATGCCAACCTCGCACCTTCTGGGGATAGCTTCTTCAATACCACACATGAACAAGGTGAAGAGAGTGGGACTCTGAACAGATCCCTGAGGTAGTCCTTGACTCAACTTGAATCCTTTGGACATGGAACTATTAAATTTTACCCTGATTGTCCTGTCGCGCAGAAATCATAAAGCCAAGGCAAGGCCCTATCACGAAACCAAAAGAATCAAAGAGTTTGGTAATAAGTTTATGCTATAAATGATGCAAAATTAATATATATTAACAAAAGAGTAAATTTGTATTCTTGACCTTTATTCTACATGCATTGCCACAGGTATGTTTCAAATATTTCCTACTGTGTGGCAACCTGAATCATATTGATAGTTTAGTTGGCACTCCACAGCTACAAAGTTGCCAAACCCAGTTTAATGTATATATATCTATTATATTCAAATAGTTCTTCCCCTACATAAAATTGATTGTATTTTTTATTCAATTAAGAACACATAATTTTTTTTTTAAAAAGAATTTCCCTTCCTTTGATAATTGATTATTCATTCTTTTCTACTGGTGGAATCTAAGCATAAAAATTTATTATATTGAATTTTTCTATTAAGGAATTGGAAATAAAATGAGATTAACAGGAAAATATCTTTCATTGATGATGATTTAAAATGCTATATAGTTCTGTGTGTGGTCTCTCATTTAACTACAAAATGAATTTTTAATTTCTATATTTTAAACACTTTTAAAAAAATTTGAAATAGATTTAGCAACAGATTCAACTTCAATGATATAAAATACTAATACTTAATAGGTGCATTATATTACACCTTTTATAATTTAATTTCAACTTTTGTTATTAAGTTATGTAAGGAGTCGGGAATACTTTACATTACCAGAAATATTACTTATTACAAAAATAAAAAACAAACTTATTCTTAATTACAAGTTATTTTATCAATTAGAAATACTTATAAAATCCAGAGTTATTAGAAAATGAAAAAAATTTTAACCTGCCAAGGCCAGCAACACAATGTACAGCTACATAACAGTCATTATCCTCCTTAAATCTTTTGCGTAGCAGTTCGAACCAATCATTTACTATCTTGGTGGGTGGGGGAGAACCATCATCAAATTGCCAATCCTGAAAAAGAACAAATTTTTGAATATGCATCTTGCAGGGCAAAATCTGACTAGAAATATAATACGACAAAAAGACAAAACCCCCAACCAAAACGCATCAATTTTAGGGCTTCAAAATAATATATCATTTAAGAAATATTTTTATGCATTCTTCAAATCAAAATTGAACAAAAGATATGAATTCAGTTATCTGCAAGATGTCAAAGTTGAAGATGATATAGTAAAATTACCATTATTATAATATTAAAAAATATAAAAATTTTGGGTACTTTTCCGTTAGCTGTGCACAAAAAAAAAAAAAAAAAAAAAAAACGCCAAATAAAGTAGAATTCCACCAAATGCCTTACAAACATAAGGAAAATGTTCATTTGGGGCAATGTACTATGTTTTCTGAATTCACTCAAAACAAAGCATGTGTTTTCCTTTCTTTCTTCCATCTTAATTTTTGCTTTAAAAAAATTATGAAAATTTGGGATTTAGCCGAATTGAAAAACTGTTTTGTTTACAATTCATTAATATGTTTATAGTTAATGTTTTGATTTCGCTTGGTGACATTACGCCAGGCTAACGGAAAAGTACCACATTTTTAAATATATTAGTAAATTGACATAAGAGAGACAATTTTTCTAACAAAAATTTATTGGATAGTTCTTACTTTAAAAATAAATAAGAATTTCTATTGCATTAAATGAAATTATGATATATTTTTAAAATATAAAATCTGATCTTAAGAAAGATGAAACACTGTTTACAGCACCAAAAAGGTTTTAAGTAAATAGATGAAAATTAATTAAAAAGGAATAGTTTATTGCAGAAATTGGGACACAATGATCTCAATAAATATAAATATGGAGCAATGCGTACAAAAAGAATCAATTATAACAAGATACAAAGAACATTGGTTAAGCAATTATCTCTTCTCCAACATAATGAGAAACAATATTTCAAGGCATGTTAAGAAATCTGTATTCTAAATGCTTTAATTCATTGTTTCTTTTCTCCACTTCATGTTTTAGAGAGGTTAATTGACATCTACATTGAAGCTATTGACTATGATCACTTGATGAAGATGTCACCTAAGCTATACACCCTCCACTTCCAAGCTTTTACACTACATCTCAAGAACTTCAGATTTAATGTACCAGTGACTCCAAGACTCTAATACACAACTCAACATTACCACTATTACTACAGTAATGTAGATTTTGGAGAGAAAAAACAATCATTTTAAAAAAGAAACTTAAAATTTAAATTGAACAATTTTTGCTAAAAATTCTCCGATACATAAAAATATGTGCAACTTCAAAGAATTGTACACTGATTTAAGAATAGATATTCAAATACATTTTTAATATTTTTATTGGCTAGTATATTTGCAAATTACTTGTTGCTTTTTATACACAAATGAATTATACAAAATAATGGAGAGTTTCCAAGATTTGACCTTGACCAGTTGGTGGATTTTCATGATGCAGAAAATTGACAGTGGTCATGTCGTATGATTAGCCGCCATGTAAAAGATCCCTAGAGCGTCTGTTTGGATTGGGTACTCTTGGCAAAATTACATCCTAGTACAGGTTTGCATTGGCAGAGCTTAGGTGCCTCCCACTGTAGAAGAAACTGGGCCTCAAAATTACCTGCGGTGATTGGGAGTGCCACTATAAAGAGATGCCAACTCTCGGGAAAGTACTAGGTTCGCAATGGTAAAAACACCAATCTGTAGCCCATTATAAACAAGAATATTTTAATTCTGTGTCTTCATACACTTTAGGCTTCCCTCTAGGTTCTTTGTTTTCAATAACACATGCACCATTCTTAAACTTTTGAAAAAAAAATAACTCTCATTCATAGCAGTCTTAACCATATGCTTCTACAAGAAATCAATGCACTTTGGTTGCAGATTTCTTCCAAGTTTAAAAAGGAAGTAAAAAGTTCTTGCAAACGACTTGTATTCATTTTTAAAAAATTGTGATGCTGACATAAAATCGTTAATACTTCAAGGTTATGGTTTTGCCATACTGTAAAGTTGGACATCTGGCATTTTACATCTAAAAATTTCAATCCTAACTTAATGGATGAGCCATCTTTCATCGAACCACAAAAACATGTTAGTACTTCTTTTCCATGAAGGAGAAAAACCTTTGTTAGTCCTCAACCAACATCCCATTCATGCCTGTGAGAAATGTTGGAGAAAATATTTATGTATACCGAGATACTCTGAACTTTACTCTTAAACTATATATTACAAATAATATTTTCCACAAAAATTGTTTGAAAATACATCAAGATGAACACTAAAGAGCTCAGAAGTCTTCCACATGACACTAATATTTTTTTAACAGAAAAAATATGCAAATTCCATCTCTACAAATTTAATTTTTTTTACGAACAGAAAGCTAAAATTTAGTTAAAATTTTTTTAAAGAGTAAACTTACCAAGACTTTGATGCCGTGCTTTTCTAAAACATCTGTTTTGTATGTCGGTTCACAAACTCTCACAACTTCAGTGACATTTTTCTTCTTCAATTCCTAAATATATAGAAATAATTTTCATAAATACTAGAATCCCATAAAGGCAAAATGATATGCCTCCTTATGTGTATATATTATACATAATTTTTTTTACTATTCACTGATAGTTTGCAAAAAACAGGCAATTCTTCTTAAAATGGCAGAACAATCATCATCAATACACAACTTCATTGCTGATTTATATCACAAGTACTACAGAAAATGATCACAGAAATAAAGAATTTGAATAGCCATATCAAATGAAATAACGATATGGCTAAATAGTAAATGATATTTATAATGAAATAAAATGAAAGTTAGCGTGTGTATCTTAGCATTAGATTGAGTTCTCATTAGTAATTACTGAATTGTTTTTTTAAAAACTTAATAAATTTTAAAATCTTTTTTTTAATTATGTATTTCAACAAGAATTCTTTTCCCTGGGAATTCTTTGAGTATATATATATATATATATATATATATATATATATATATATATAATACACTAATTGTTTCACAAATAATTAAGTACAGAATTTTTGGAAATATCTAATAATTTAACCACATCTACTTCATTTTATCAGCATACACATTACTAAATTAATACACACAATTAATCTAAGAATTAAATAGAATATTTTACTTATTTTGTATCGTTAAGTAAGTAAAAGTCAAAATAATTTTTGTTTTAATAAACTGTTTTCACCATGTACAAAAGTCTATAACAGGGGTGGGCAGACTTTTCACGGCTACGGTCTACTTCTAATTTTTTCAAAGTGTTGCGGTCCACCAAGTGACGTAGGAGTCATGAAATAAAAGGGTCGACAATGTTTATTATTCAAGGTGTTTGTCGGCCCAAAAGTAAATTAAACTTAAGAGCTAATGTATCACATGAATATCAAAACACTTCAGTGCTGTTTATTGCTTGCTTCCATCTGCAAAGCATGACCATTTGGTCGAAAAAGCTATTACTATATTTCCTTCCTTTGGAGAAAAGAGTTTATTGCTTTTCTTTCTTCGGCAAATTCCACGTTGTCATAATTATAGCAAAATAGTAGAAAAATATAGCTAAAAAAGTTTTTAAAAAGAAAATGAAAATTCAAACTACCATATATATATATATTGTTGCGTTTTCGGGGGTTCGAAATGATTGAAGCCGAAGAGCGGGATCCAAAACAATTTTATTCTTGACCAAAACAGTCCTCCACAAATTGTAGAACAGTTCGAGAAAGTCACGTACAATCGATGAAAATACTGATAACACAGATGTAATACACTAACAAAAGCAGTAGTAAACACTCAGCACAAAAATAATAACTCAATAAAAGCAATAACACACGCACTATGCAATCGTCTCTCTCTCTCTCAAGCGGAGAGGTATCACTTCCATGAAAGCTGAGATCTGACTGACTGACTAGCCGGCCCGGGCCCTTTTATACCTTTCGGTCAGAAACCTCTGGCACTTGCCAGAATAATCGAGAAATAGAAAGATCTAGCAAAATCCGGAAGGTATGAGAAAAGCTCAATACATAGTGTTACAATACCGCGATAGGGTTGCCAGACAGGGTTATTAGGAGCAGGGTTGCCATGGTCGCCAAGCTTATCGCCCACATTTGGCGACATATCGCCAAATTTGGCGCCAAAAATTAAGTCGCCAAATCCGTCGCCAACTTGGCGCTAGCCACAATATTTGGCGAGTTTACCATTTAAACCAATGTTAAAGCATGGGGGCCGTGCAATGCAGTGGAAATGATATTACAGGTAAACAGGGTTGAAATCACATTAGATACGACAAATTAAACTGTAGAAATGCACACAAATGAGTAGAAACACTTAGAATAAGACTAAATTCGTAACATTGCCCCCTCTCAAGAACTGCACGCCCGGGCAGTACAACCCTTCATCAGACGTTAACATAATAATAAAGCAATTGATTAAAAACAATTAAATGAATATGCAATAATAAACATGTAATACATAGTACAAAATAAACACCTAATGCATAGTACAAAATAAACACGTAATGCATAGTAGAAAATAAACACTTACAAAACAACAAACAAAATTATTTACAAGATTATTTACACACTAACTTATTTATACAAGACCATGGTCAAAATAAATTACACAATAATTGACACACTAAGAATTATGGCCATAATATGGAGCAAGCCTGTCGTAATGAACGACTCTAGGCTTCGAATTCGTTGACTTACGGATCCGGATTACGACGTCGTTTATTATCTTTAAAATTGTATAAGGACCGTCCCAATGCGATTGTAGCTTAGGAGAAAGTCCTTTGCGTCGATCGGGTTGTAGAACCACACCTTGTCACCTTCCTTGAATTGATGTCCTGTGGCTTTTGTGTCGTACCGAGTCTTCATCTTCTCCGTCCTCAGGTTGATCCGTTCTCGAGCCAAATTGTGTACATCTTCAAAACGTGCCTGGAGATTCTGCACGTACTCCTCAGGCGATGAAGGTGTATCCGGAGGGCGACCAAACAGCAGGTCACAAAGGGAGACGAAGATCTCGGCCAAAAAGCATCTGGGATGGTGAATATCCGGTAGTCTCGTGAACGGCGCTGCGGTACGCTAGCAGAAAGAGAGGAACTTTCTGGTCCCAGTCTTGTTGGTTCTTGGAGACCATCAGTGAGAGGTTATTCAGGATGGTACGATTAAACCTCTCCACCATGCCATCTGACTGTGGGTGCAAAGGTGTGGTCTTGGTCTTGTCAATTCCGAGTAGTTCACAGACCCCCTTCAATACCGCAGAGACGAAATTTCTTCCCTGATCGGAATGAAGTTGAAGAGGTACCCCATATCTCGATATCCAGTGCTGCACTACAGCCTCCGCTACGGTGGGGGCTTCCTGATCCGGAATGGGGTACACTTCGGGCCATTTCGTGAAGTAGTCCATGACAACAAGTAGGTACTTATTACCAGACGCAGTCCTTGGCAGAGGTCCCAGGATATCGAAAGCGATACGTTCGAAGGGTGCTCCAACATTGTAGCGATGCAGCTTCCCTCGGCTACGTATCTTTGGCCCCTTCCTAGCTGAACAGGCATCACAGGACTTGCACCACTGTTCCACGTCAGCTCTCACTTTACCCCAGCAGAATCGCTCTCGAACTCGGTGCAAAGTTTTCATGACGCCGAAATGACCTCCTGTTGGGCTGCCATGCAATTCTTTGAGTACCCCTGGGATACGAGATCGAGGAAGTACTAATTGCCACCTGAATGTCTTTCCATCCTCTGATTCGAATTTTCGGTATAGAACACCATTCCTGAGATGTAGAGAATTCCAGAGGGCCCAATACTGCTTAGTTGTAGGACTATAAGCCGAGATGTCCTGCCAACTTGGTTTTTTGCTGGAGGACTCCATAAACTCTATAAGGGGTTTAATATCAGGATCCGCCATCTGGTCTTCTCGAACTTTCTCGTCACTCCAGGGATCGGGTGGCGTCGCTGTTGAAGTTGTTATCTGGCGTATAGCATAGTCATATTTGGTCTCTACTCTGGAAGAATGACGACAATTTTCTGGGCATGGTCTTCTTGAAAGGGCATCAGCATTTCCATGCGAGGAGCCTTTACGATGTCTGATGTCAAAGTAATACTCGTTGAGCCGTTGTATCCATCTGGCTACCTGGCCTTCAGTATTTCTAAAATTCATTAGCCAGGTTAAAGAGGCATGATCGGTACGTAGAAGAAATTTTTGGCCATAGAGATAGTGATGGAAATGCTCGATGGCTTTCACAATAGCCAGTAGCTCTTTTCGAGTGACACAATAATTTCTTTCCGGTTTCGATAAACACTTACTCCAATAAGCTACGACTCGTTCCTGGCCATCTATTTCCTGAGATAATACTGCTCCGACACTCTCATTACTGGCATCAGTGTCCAAGATAAATGGCTTGTCCGGTTGTGGATATATTAAGATCGGTGAAGACGTCAAAGCTTCTTTTAAGCTGGAGGAAGGAATCTTCACATTCTTTTGTCCACTGAAACTTTTGTTTACTTTCTGTTAGCTTGTGCAAGGGTCTTGCGATGTTAGAGAACCCTTTCACAAACTTTCGGTAATAAGTACATAGTCCCAGGAAGCTTCGCAGCTCACGGAGGTTTTCAGGGCGTTTCCAATTCTTTACGGCGGACACTTTTTCGGGGTCCGTACGAACACCTTCTGCAGAGATGATGTGTCCCAGATAATTGACTTCTTTCTGGAAGAACTTGCACTTCGAAGGGTTTAGCTTCAAGTTAGCGTCGCTTAATTTTGATAACACCTTCCGGATATTTTGAAGATGTTCTTCAAACGTACGCCCTCCTATTATGACGTCATCCAGGTAAATAAGGCAAGCTTCAAAAGTCAGACCCTTTAGCACGGTCTCCATCAGGCGCTCGAAAGTAGCTGGCGCATTGCAGAGCCCGAACGGCATGACTTTGAACTGCCATAGTCCTTGGCCGGAAGTGAATGCTGTTTTTTTCTATCTTCGGGATGGATCTCCACTTGCCAGTATCCGCTCTTTAAATCTAAAGTCGAGAACCATTTATGACCGGAAAGGGTATCCAGGGTGTCATCTATCCTTGGAAGAGGGTAGCTGTCCTTCTTGGTGACGTCGTTAAGTTTTCGATAGTCCACGCAAAATCTTGTGGAGCCATCTTTCTTACGAACCAAGACGATTGGAGATGCCCACGGACTCGAAGACGGTTCTATGATGTCATTTTCCTGCATCTCTCGTAGTAGTGTTCCGACCTCTTCCTGTTTAGCAAACGGCAAGCGTCTTGGGTGCTGTTTAATCGGCGGATGGTCTGCTGTATCAATTCTGTGTTGTGTCACTGTAGTATGGCCAATATCGCTACTGTTTCTAGAAAACACGTCTTCAAATTCTTGGAACAGTCTTTCTGCGGAACTTTTCTGTTCGGGGGACAATTCAGCATTTTCTAGAAGGTCGGGAGTCAACTGTTGAGGCGAGTTGGATAGGAGCAAGCTCGAACTTTTGCAGACACACGTTACTGGACTGCAGGTTGCCAACACTTCACCTTTCTGGAACACTCTAGGTTTTCAGTTACGTTGCAAATTCTTACCGGGATAGTTTTTCTGGAAAGGTCCACTAGCGTCGAAGCTATTAGCAATCCATTCGCTTTATTTTCCGCAGTTCCAATTAGGCCAGAGTTGAAACTCACATCGTTACCGATGTATCCAGGTACTATGATTTCAGTCCTTGGGGGAATGGTAATATTCTCGTTAGCGGTTACCTGTCGAATAGATTCTGTCCTGTGTTCAATTTTGAATATAGTGACTTCTTCGTGTATGGAACGTAATTCGTTCTTGTTGAAGTCTAGAGTGAAACCATGCTCCTTTAGAAAGTCCAGTCCAAGAATGAAAGGGTCTGCAACCTCTGCGACACATACACAGCATGTTGGTAGGTAGTGTCTCCAAACTGGATCTTGACTTTTAATTTTCCGTGAATATCAATCTTTTCCCCAGTCACGGTCTGTAGCACCACGCGGGGCGGGGTCCAGATAAGTTTCTCTTTTAATTTTTGAGCCAGATCGTTCCGAATGATAGACACATTGGCTCCTGTATCGATGATCATGTTGCAGGGAAGCTCGTTAACATGTCCCATTATAAAAATTCCATTCTCACCGGTACTCTTTGTCGAAATTTGACACACTGGAATGTGGGGCTTTCCAAAATCTGGCAACCTCCGCCCCACGAGATGGTCATTAATTAGTTTTCCGACACCTCCTTCTGGAAGGCGCTTATTAGTTTCAGCGCCTTGGCGTGCCCGGCAGCTTCTCTGCAGATGCCCTTCTCGACCGCAGGTCCAGCATTTAAGGGTCTTCTTCCCGTCTGCTTTCTGGGACATCAAAGACTCAACTCTATTCAAGAAGCTTCTCATCTGTCGCTCTAACCGCTCCACACTTGAGTTCGACGTGTCCGATTCGTTGACGGCTCGTATGGGGTGTCTGTCCTTTCGTGTTGCTTGCTGGGCTGCCTCGAATTTCATAGCAAACACTAGGGCCCCCTTTAAGTCCTTGAGATCCGCCATTCGGAGAGCTTTCTGGATTTCCGGATCACGCACCCCGTCGATGAAGTGTTGCAGCGCCAGGACTTCTCTTACTTCAGTCGGACAGTCAGAAAACGCCAAGTGAGAAAAGCCTCTCGACGTCCGTCGCCAGTTCTTGGAGAGTTTCGGACACTTTCTGCTGCCGTTACTTCAGCTGGAGTCTGCTGTAATCCTTCACACATTTCTCTCGAAGCGTAACTCCAGAGCATTAACGAGAGCGTCGAAATCCAGCCGCTGTGTTTCCGGCAAAGTTTGCAAAATGTCAGCAGCGTCGGCTCGAAGAGAAGCAGCTAACTGGCAGGCCTTGGTCTGGGAGTCCCACTGGTTTGCATCCGCCACTATGGAGAATTGGGTCTTATACACCTGCCAAGAGGACTTTCCGTCATATGTAGAAAGCTTGATGGAAGGCTTGGAAAAGGAGCTTGAAACTTAAATTCATCCCCTTGACCAGTCATGACTTTCTGCTTCAATTTCTCTAGGTCACTCCTGAACGAGATGGAAACTTCTTCTACCTTTTCGAAAATTTTCGCCTCTAGTTTGCTCTCCATATCTTCGAATTTATTTTCAACCGACTCGATTCTTCCTTCCATTTCTTCAAATTTCTTGTCCATAGTCGTCAATTTGTCGCCAATGCCCTTCAAATCACTTTCAACTCTTCCATATTGGCGCTGATCTGCCCGTTTACGTTAGTAAGCTTGGTATTCACTTCTGCGATATTGGTGGTCAACTCCGATTTCATTTCGCCCATGTTGGCATTCATGCTGGCGGTCAAGTCCGATTTCATTTCGCCCATATTGGCATTCATGCCGGTCAACTCCGATTTCATTTCGCCCATGTTGGCATTCATGCTGGCGGTCAAGTCCGATTTCATTTCGCCCATGTTGGCATTCATGCTGGCGGTCAAGTCGATTTCATTTCGCCCATGTTGGCATTCATGCTGGCGGTCAAGTCCGATTTCATTTCGCCCATGTTGGCATTCATGCTGGCGGTCAAGTCCGATTTCATTTCGCCCATATTGGCATTCATGCTGGCGGTCAATTTTTCTAGAAGAGTCTGGAACTGGGCCTCCATCGCTCTTGTTGTTGGCATTCAATCCCACTTCTGACACCAATTGTAACGTTTTCGGGGGTTCGAAATGATTGAAGCCGAAGAGCGGGATCCAAAACAATTTTATTCTTGACCAAAACAGTCCTCCACAAATTGTAGAACAGTTCGAGAAAGTCACGTACAATCGATGAAAATACTGATAACACAGATGTAATACACTAACAAAAGCAGTAGTAAACACTCAGCACAAAAATAATAACTCAATAAAAGCAATAACACACGCACTATGCAATCGTCTCTCTCTCTCTCAAGCGGAGAGGTATCACTTCCATGAAAGCTGAGATCTGACTGACTGACTAGCCGGCCCGGGCCCTTTTATACCTTTCGGTCAGAAACCTCTGGCACTTGCCAGAATAATCGAGAAATAGAAAGATCTAGCAAAATCCGGAAGGTATGAGAAAAGCTCAATACATAGTGTTACAATACCGCGATAGGGTTGCCAGACAGGGTTATTAGGAGCAGGGTTGCCATGGTCGCCAAGCTTATCGCCCACATTTGGCGACATATCGCCAAATTTGGCGCCAAAAATTAAGTCGCCAAATCCGTCGCCAACTTGGCGCTAGCTGCAATATTTGGCGAGTTTACCATTTAAACCAATGTTAAAGCATGGGGGCCGTGCAATGCAGTGGAAATGATATTACAGGTAAACAGGGTTGAAATCACATTAGATACGACAAATTAAACTGTAGAAATGAACACAAATGAGTAGAAACAATTAGAATAAGACTAAATTCGTAACAATATATTGGAATATATAAGCCACACTTTTTTCTAATGTTTTTGATACTAAAAATTAAGTGCGGCTTCGAATCGAAGATGGAAAAATTCATTGGATGGGGGAAATTGAGCTTAATACTGACAGTCAGAGCAAATAGATTCAAGCAATTAAAAATTATTAATGCAGGTAAAATAAATTATACGTTTCTTATTAGTCCTAAATTTTGTAAATATCAGATTTTGATAAATTATATTTAACACTACTTTTTTATTTTTTCACAAAAACATGGAGAGTTTGAGGTGTAGCTTAAATTAAAACAAATACGGTAATTCCTATTAACAGATTGGTAATACTTTGAAGATAAAACTCCATTACATCACTTAAAATAAAAGCTTTCACTTCATAAGCTCTCTCATTAGATATCTTTGATCCAATAACTAAATCAAAGGCATTTTGATTTGCAGAAGATAAGGGTTTTTTTTTTGTTATGTTTTCTTTTTTAAAAACCTAAAGTACTACTCTCACAGAGACAAAACAACTCAGACCTAGGATCTAATATAATTCTAGGGAGATAAAAAAAATTCATCACTGTTATTATTGTTAAAATTGCAAAAGAGCTCGTTACTTCAGCTAGTCCTAAATACTAAAGTGACCTTTTTTTACAATGAAAAGGAGGATGAAAAATTTAAGAAAAAATTACAACTTGAATATATGAAACGTTTTATTAATTCAAACAAAAATACGCTAATTATGCGAACATTCTATTCAATTGTTATCTTAAAAGAGTATCTTAAACAAGTACATTAAATGATTTTTTTTGTCATTTTTTAATATATCGGAAAGTTTGGGCAAAAAATATCCTTCATACTGAATTTTACAGTAAGCACTGCAGCTAAAATATTAACATTCAATTTTAATTTCTCCCTAGTCACTTCACAAAAATCATTACCAACTGAAAAAAACTTTCAACTGCTGCATTAGTTCCAGGGCAGCACAACATAAATTCAAAAAGAATAACTAAATTTTTATATGGAACGTGTTCATTTGAAATGGTAAAGTATTTCCACCAGTTTTTATCAATTTCAGCATGGTTATGCTGCAATTGTTTCAATTTATTATAATTTAAATGTATCCAATTTCATCAAACAAAGCATTGTCAATGATTTTAATATCAGGTATTTCTTTTGATAAAAAATCAACATAGTTTTCTATATCTGCCCAATTTACTTGTAATGAAGTTAAAAAACACTATGAAAAACTTATTTCCTGTAATATTTGTTTCATGCCATTTTGGAAACATGTTTGGTTCATCTCTGAAAATAGAGATTAACAGATTCATTTTAAAATATTGAAAAGGGGGACACTTTCGAGGAAGAACAGAACCTATAAAAGCAGGATTGTCCTCCCTAAAGGAGGACGTTTGGTCACCTTTTAATAACGGAATATGTACTTACCTACATATATAATTACAATAAAGAAAACTTAACTCTTTTTAAGCCCCATTTAAAGCAAAATGCAAAAATTTGTGCAATAGCCACAAATATAATATAATTAAATGATGCACTAACTATCAAACTATTCAAAGTACATAAAAAAAAAGTCATTTTAACCTTAAGTTAGTTCTAACAGTTATAGTTTGTAGAGGGCTTAGTCTGCATACTGTCCGTCAAACTTGAATATCGATGTATATAGTTACTGACTGCTAATCTTGCACTGGATTCGTCGTCTGACGTGGTCTGGAAGTGACAGTGAGACGGGACTCTGACATGTATTCTTAATTATATTCATGGTTGAAAATGCTGATTCACACAGGCAGGTAGAGCCAAAGAACGGTGTTAAATGGAATGCAACTTTTTTAAAATTAGGAAATTTTGTTTTGCCACTTGATTCCAAAAGTTATTCTTAGGTTCTGAGCTCTGTGCTTTTAAAATTATGTTATTTTGAAAGAGAAGAACTTTGTTTTCCTCAAGAGATAACCAAAAATATAAATTATATATTCTCTTTATGTCTTCCACATGAATATTGCCAAATGGGTAACACATGGAGGTAACAATTGATTCTAGTTTAATGAATTCTTGAAACGTCTCTCAAAAATTCTGAATGAAGTTTTAGTATTTCATCATAATATTTCTCTTAATAGCTTTAATTTATTTTTGAAAGTTTTTACATATTCTATCAGTTCTACTATTATTAGATTTTTCTTTGCAATTGTAAGTTCAATTCATTAAGATGGCTTGTTATATCAACAACAAAAGCTAAATCCATCAACCAAATTTTTTTACTAAGTTCGATGTATGTTTCATCTTTTGATTCCAAAAAATCTTTTACCTCTTGCAGTAGGTCCTTGAATTTTTGTAAAAATATACTCCAACTTAGCCAATGGACATCAGCATGATATAACAATTCCTCGTAATCAGATTAGTTTTCTTCTAGTTGGGCTCAAAACATTCTTCTTCCTCGAATTGAGTTCACGATTTTCATGCAGATTCCCATAACATGACACATATTCAGAATTTTGCAACACAGGGCCTGTTGGTGAATAATGCAATGATAAGAAAGAAAATGCATAGTCATCCTCTCGTACACATTGTCAAAAATCCATTGAGTGTGCCAGTTATTGATGGTGCCCCATCAGTTGTCATCCATACACAACTTTATAAATTTGAATATTTTCTCTTCTACATATTTTTTTTGAAGGCACAGTAAACATCTTCACCTCTTGTTTTCTTCTTTAGGGGTAATATTGTCAATAATTTGTCTTTTATACTCATATCTTGAAAAACCATTCTTATGAAGATACAAGGTTGAGAAATATCAACCATGTCCCCAGATTCGTCAAACTGCAAAGAGAAGCAAATGCAGTTTGTGATATCTTTGGTCAGAATTCATCCTTTCCAAGCAGCAAGCGATGTTCTACGCGAAAGTTGAATATCTTTAATTGCGGAAATAATTTCAGTTTTGTTCTTGATGTCAATGAGTCACTGGGGGCCTCCAGAAACACTTTTTTTTTATTTCTCCATCTGCTAAAGGTTTCTTATGTTTTGCTAAAAGCTGACTAACATGAAGAGATGCAACAGTTCAAGCTTCAGATAAAGTCTTGGGTTTAACAAGAAAGGACTTGTCCAATTAATTGAGATTTAAATTCCTTCAATTTTTATTTACACAATTTGCTTTTTAAAGGAAAATGTGTATCAAAACTTTCATGCATAGTTTTGAAATGTCTTTCAATGTTTCCTATTTTTGGAAGTGCCACACTTGCATGACATATATAGCACACACATTTTGCATTCACCATCGTAAAAAAAAAAAAATTGTTCTTCCCACTCTGTATTAAAATTGTAGGTTTTCTTTTTTTTTTAATACTTGTGTTCCGACAATATATGTGTTTAATTTTTGACAGACTACTATTTTTTCTAAAAAAAAAAAAAAAAAAAAAACCCACACCAAGTAACATAAAAATCTTCAAATTGAATGTTTGAACAACTATGAATGACTGCTAGATCATGGAGCGCGGACGTTTTCAAAGCTAAGAAAAAATAAGGAACTAATGAATCTGTAACCGACAGATGTATTTAACACGCGTTCGCTGCTGGTACTACGCCATCGTGGCACCAGAACGTAAACACACGAATCCTAATCCAGTGTTATCGTAAAAAGAGCTATTAACGTTTATTTTCCCCTTTAGTCGGCGTGCAGGGGAAGTACATTTCTCCTGCTGGCATCGTGTGTTGATCACATATCCCCCCCCTATAATCACAGAGAATGTGTTAAGTGTTTTAGTGAGCTTCCAGTAATGGTAAACGTGTCATCTACACAGTCGCATGGATTGTGAAAAGCAGATTGATTATCCATTTTAACTGGTGTGCCGGTGTTTCATAAATATATTTCTGTTAATATGCGCATCTTAGGTCTTAGTTAAAGGCGGTCACCTCAAAATGTCTTGGCGGTCCACTGGTCGACTTAATGCCCACCCTGGGTCTATAATAAACAAGTTGCACATTCAGATAGAAAAATGTCACAAATTAAAATTCATACCCCTCTTTTTTGTAATAAATACTTTTTTATTTTAACACACAACTCATTGAGCATTATGGTATAGGCCAGGGATGGCGAACCATTGGCATGCGTGCCAATGATGGCACGCGACAGAATATTTTGGGCACGCCATCGATCAAAAATGATTTGTATTTTAGCTTAAAATAATCAAGTTTACTATGAAGTATGAATAAACGCGAGTGATCCGTCGCGACGCCGACAAGACGGGGAGCAGACTCGTTTGTTATGGCTTGCGTAAATACTTCGTATATTATAAATTGCTAATGATGCAAAGTTTATCTACGCATAGTGTGTGTATGTAACTATTTCTAAATATATTCAAGTTGTTTAAAAAACATTCTATCGTGTTTACATTAATAGTTCAGCTTGTATACATCTAATTTATTAATGTGATCTAATTCTTGTCTTGTAAGTCTAATTGGTAAAATAACTCTCACTGCTTTATTTTTAAAAAAATTTTAATGACCTGAGACAAAAGCAAAAAGAGCAGACACTACAGAAATCTCGTACAAGCACTCAATTCCCTAAAAACAAATAAATCTGCCCATGAGCCGCAGTCAGTAAAAGGTTATTTTTGGCGGGAGGGGGAGGAATCAAGCGAGAGCACATAGAATAGTCAATTTCATCGACACAACTGTACATTTAAACTTTTGTGTTAAATTTACGATTTTTAACTTCATCGACACAACTGTACATTTAAAGTTTTGTGTTAAATTTATGATTTTTAACTGCTATTTAACATCGCTAGTTCAACAAAAAAAAAACAAAAAGTGCAGCAGAGAATTTACACTTGGTGGGCTAAGAAATATGGTATGATCAATAAAGGCGACAAAGCGGTGTGTGTTTTATATTCTGGAACAGTGGTATGCAGAACATCGTCTGTAAAATGGCATTTTGAAACAAATCACTAATCCTTTTGTGAAAAAAGCGAACCAGAGCAAAAGAATTAATTGCAAGTGCAATAAAAGACAGAAATAAACAGTCAACATCTATGTTTAAATATATAAGCAAAAATTGTCACACAAGTGTGGCAGGATTATTCGGCTGCAAATGCCATTGCTCGGCATGGTAAACCTTTTCAAGAGGGAGAGTTTTGAAGGAAGCTTGGTTGGCATGTGCGCCCTCACTTTTTGATGATTTTGATAATAAAGATAGGATAATTCAGCACATTAAAGATATTCCTTTATCTAGAGACACAATAAAAGACAGAATCTTGAAACTGGCATAAAATGTTACATACAGATCAACAAAAAAATGACATTAACTCTGCCCCTTTTATATCGCTATGTGTTGACAAAAGTATTGACATCACTAAATCTGCACGTTTAGTTGTCTTTGCTCGATATTGTGTAGGAAACATCATTAAGGAAGAATTAATTGCGATAACATCGTTGTTAACAACTACAGAGGGGCACAGATATTTGTAAGGCAGTAAGAAATTCGCTTACTGAGAAAGAAATTGATTTGAAAAAATTGTTTCACAGTAACCACTGATGGTACTCAAATATGGTAGGCAAAAAAAAAAAAAAAAAAAAAAATGGTTTCATTTCTTTATTTAAAACAGACGTAGGACATTCGATTCTTGAATTCCACTGCATTATTTACCAACAAGCCTTATGTGCAAGAGTGGTTTAACATCTCTTGATAATGTAATAACTTTAGTCACAAAAATAGTCACCCTCATATCGTCGCAGGCTTTAAATAAACGAAAGTTTGATGCTTTGTTGGATGAAGTCAATTCGGTGTATAATGGCTTAATAATGTACACTCAGGAACATTGAAAATAGCGACCCAAGAAGGAAGCTAAGTACAATCGCGAAACTTTGCAAATAAGTACAGTGTAATGCGATATCCAAAATCATCAAGTTTTGTGCCAATACGCATGCTCATACACGCCGCGGTGGCGTGTATGAGCAATCAGGAAGAGGGTGCTATATAAGCCAGAGCAAATTCGAAGATTCATAAACGTGACGATTACCAGCCGATGGTAGGAAGACTTTGGTAAGCGAAACATGCTAGAAGACATTTCTCACAGTTAAGCGAGTTTGAGAGAGAGGCCTGATTATCCGGATGAAAACTGCAGGCTGGTCGACGCGCCGTGTTGCTGGCCAGGTGGATCGTTCGGAGTGTACCGTTAGAAATTGTTGGGAGCAGCGGACACGAGAAGGTACCCATGCGCGGAAAACCGGGTCTAGAGCGGCCATGAAGATCACGAGGAGAGGATCAAAGGATCGTGCGGTAAGCACTTGTGGAGCCCACAGTGACTCGTTCAACGATACTAGCAAACGTAGGCGTAGCAATTGTTCCACAATTTCCAGACACCTTGCAGAAGCAAATCTTAAATCCAAGCGCCCTTTCCGTGCACTCCCTTTAACACCGGAACATCAGCAACTGCGTCTACAGTGGTGCCAAGCCTGAACAATGTGGAATGTCACAGATTGGCAAAAGGTTGTGTTTAGTGATGAATCCCGGTTTGTTTTAGGGACAGATGATAACCGTGTACGGGTGTGGAGGCGCCCTGGTGAGCGGTAGAATTCCCCCACACTGTTCTACGTCACACTACCCGCACAGCTGGTGTAATGGTCTGGGGGGCCTATGATAGCCGGCCCACTTTAATTGTGATGCGTGGAACCTTCATGGGCCAACGTTACCTTGATGATATTCTTTGACCCCATGTAGGACCGTTCCTAAATGATCTCCCAGGGGCAATTTTCCAGCAAGATAATGCTCGTCCGCATACAGAAAGAGTTGCTCAAGACTTCCTACGTCATTTTCAGACTCTTCCATGGCCGGCCCGCTCCCCCGATTTGTCCCCTGTAGAGCACGTGTGGGATCAGCTGAAACGAAAGATGCCATAGTGTCACTCTGTACATGATTTAGAGTTGGCTGTTCCAAGATTTGTGGGCCTATCTGCCTCAGGACAGCATAAGGTGTCTAATCAACTCACTGCCAGACTGTGTGGTGGCATGTATTGCAGCTGGAGGAGGTCAAACACGCTATTGAAGTTGCCCAGTATTTGTGTCGTTGCACACCCTGTATTCGTTTATTTATCTTGTTTTTGAGATCAAGTGAATCTCTCATCTGCGTCATTATGTGTATTAAATTTCATTTCAATCTGATGCTTTCTTCTTGGGTCGCTATTTTCAATGTTCCTGAGTGTATAACAATGTTTGCTGGTTGAACCGCGGGAACGTACTTCAAAGATTTGTTGATTTCTTGGAAGAAATCAGACTGTTTCTACAAAATGAGAGCAAAATTGAACAATACCCACAATTCATGGATATTATGTGGCTTTTAAAATTGATGTTTTTACAGACATATGCCAACATTTCAATGAATTGAACATAAAGCTTCAAGGCCCGAATAAAACAGTTATCGTCATGATGGATCTCATTCGCGCTTTTGAAGCTAAACTATGTTTTCAGAAACGATATTATTACAAAAAACTACAAGTACTTCCCAAACTTGAAAAAATATCAAAGATTTAGATGCCCAAGAAAAACGAAAGGAAGAAAAAAAGTTATTGATGACTTTATTTCCAAAATGGATTCTTTAATCAAAAGAATTTTCAGCGAGATTTTCTCAGTTCAAGGAATTATCGGAAACGTTCAAATTTATTATGTACCCTGATGTGATTTCGTTTGATAAACTGAACTTGTCTCAATTCGATTGGTTGGAAATTGAAGAACTTGAAATGCAACTGATTGATTTCCAGTCTAGTTCAATATGGATTCAAAAGTTTATTGAAACAAGGAAAAAGTTGGAATTGTTTGAAGCAGAAAGATTGACAAGCAATCTAAGTAAAAATACCAGTAACGAAATTTTGAAACATGGAATTCGACTCCAGACGCATTTAACTGTTTGAAGAAGTTGGCGTATGTTATTTCAACCATATTTTCATCTACCTATGCCTGCGAGTCATTATTTTCAGAGATAAAAATAGCATCAAAGACTCGCTTAGAAACCGTTTAACAGGCGACTCTAATTCAGCATGCTTTCTACTGAAAGTAACATCTTATAATCCTAATATGAGTGATTTGTCATCTAATCTACAACAGCAGAAATCATACTAATGTTATTTTAATTTAAATTACAAGTATAACTAAAACATTTACTACTATACACTGCAAAATGTATTTTTTCGTAATAAATAAAGAATTTAGATTTGTTCGTATTTAGTTTTATTATTTCTTCAATAATCACAAGTCAAAATTATTTGATGGCACGCCTATAGCTCATTAAACGTTTCTTTAGAAAAAATGGCACGTTGACCCAAAAAGGTTCACCACCCCTGGTATAGGAGAAAAATGCAAAACACATTTTATACCAGAAAAAATAGAACTCTGATAAAAATGAGTAGTAAGATAAAATATGCTGCTCTCTCTTACAGGATAGCAATGCCAGAATATAGTATTAATGTTTCATTTCTTTATGCTCGAAAATTATTCCCAATTCAGGTTGTATTCTTTAACATAAAGCGAAGAAAGCCTTAATATAAGGTACAATAATTTTGAGACTTAAAACATGCACAAACGAGGCAGTTATAACATATGTATATGTTCCCTAAAAGATAACTGCATTTTCCTACACCAAAAGATAAAAAAATTTAAACAAAAAAAAGTTCTTTTTTACCTTGGATATCCAAGTACACCTAGAAGTTTCTAAAAAAATTTAATTATGACAGTAAAATTAATTAAAACTTATGGATTCATTTAATTTTTAATTTTGAGTCTGAAAATGATGATAACATTATCACAATATAATGTATACCAGGGGTATTCAACCTTTGTTGACTAACTGAACCCTTAACTATCAGGAGTTTCCAGGAGAATCACGTTCAAAAACGTGAATATTCTGTTTATGATCATGGGGTCCTCAAAATAATTTTATACAAGTTAGTAAAATAGAATGAATTTGATTTAGATAACAGTATTAAAAATAATGTAATAAAGCTACGTTTTTCCATTTGTAAATTCCATTTCCTAGAGGAGAAAAGAAGCAGGAAGGAGAATGAATGTATTAATCAGAAGGCTTGCCAATGAAGAAGGAGCAAATTATCAACATAAGTTTGATATTAAAATATAAATTGAAGCAGGAACACAGTTCCTAAATTTTAGGCTGCAAATTTGCAGAATACACACAGAAGTTTCTGACACAGTTATGAATGCTATTCTAAAAAATGTATTTCAGTTTAATATCTCATGTAACCACAAAAATAAAACATAAAAACAAGTGAGGGAGTGAGTGTTGGGTTTTATGGCGCAACAGCCAATTTTAGCCAAGCTGCGGCAAACAACTTTTCTAATATTTAAAGTATAAAATTGCTCCATATTTTAAAAAAAGTTTTAATGATAAAATGTAAAATCTCAAATTGTATAACAATTGTGTCAATATCGTATAAAATTTTTAAAAGTAAACAGATTTTGGGTGGGGATTTCCCCCACCAAGTCCGATAAGCATGATTGAAAAACATCACTTCCTGTATCTAGTCTGGGTCAACCAGAGTCTTATCTACTTTCACTTACTCTTCTTCATCGACATCATAAACAAGCATGTTTTTATTTAACTGTCACGTAAAGGTGCACTCTTTTTGGGCTTGTGAGGCGCAATCTGTATTTCTACATTTGGTGGAATGAAAGAGTGTGGGGTAGCGAACTAACTGACTCTTGCTTCCCATCTACAGCTAAAGGGAATGCAAAGGTATCCCAAGGACACCCTTTCCTTCCTTACGGGAAGTCACACATGGCAAATATGCAGGTTGACAAACCAACGGTGTTAGTAAAGATACAAATAAGCAGTACAAAAAAAATAAGCAAAAAAAATATAATTTAGCACAATACAAAATGAGATATGATATTAAAATGAAAAAATAATAAGCAATCTAAATAAAGTTGTTAATTGTTAGCAGTGTATAATTACAATTTACATATCTGAGCTAGATGGGAAATGAAAGAAAGGATAAATTGAATGACAAGAAGGGTCAAAAATAGAGAAGGATCACTAGGGGCCCCTGGGGTTGTGACACCCGTGTTTACCAAAGACAGCAAACCCTTTGGGAAAAGGAAGAGATCACTAGGGTACCTTGGGATTGTGACACCCATACTCACCTAAAGAAGGCGAGCCCCTGAGGGGAATATAGAAACAAATTAATCGATAATAAGAAATGCAACAGCAGACTGCTTCAATAGACCTAGAACTTTGACAGCTAGTGTAAAGCAATGCAAACACATCTCATTTAATAGAAGGCAAGGCTAGATGATACCTGGAGAACAGACTAGTGTGTTATTAATAAAAATACAGAATTTCCTTACTGTTTTTATTTTAGTACCTATAACAAGTTGATCTACTTAAAATACTGTTTCAAGATAATTTAGTCTAAATTTTTTGGATGGGGATCCAAGGAAGCACCTTATAGCTCTAAGGATTCCACAAGTTGACAAAGTTAAGACCACTAATGTATACCAACTATTGTAGCATATCCTTTCCCTTTCAATGTGAAACTAAAAAAGGGAGAAAGAAAAATAATATGCATTTTACCTCTATAAAAGCAGCAATGGTGGCATCTGTGGGCCGATCCATGATGAGGAAGCGCATGTTTTTGTAAACAATTTCGGAGGGTCCAGGACGCATCAGCTTCTGCTTCATCGTCATTCCTTCACAAGTCAGCTTTGGGAATCCGAACAAAGGGTGGGAAAATCTATGCTTTCTTCACAAAAAAGGCAAAACAGATGCGATGAGGGCGATTGTGAGGTTTAAAAATATAGGAGTATTGAATGAGCACTTTATCTATGCTGAGCCTGGCAGTATTCACCTTTGCAAGCAACCAGAAACTCCATCAAGTGGATAGGATCGGCAGAAGAAATCTGAAATTGCATTTGAAAGATCAAGTATACATTCATTTACCACATATTATGTTATAAATTAAAAAAGACTAGTGCATTTATTCACAACATTCTCATACTTCATTGTCCTACAACAAGCACTTCTTTCTACTTGATTCAATGCATCCCCTTGCATAAAATGCATTCAATATTAAAAAGGTTTTAAAAGTGTTAAAAAGAAAAAAAAACATCATATGTTTATCTATAATTCTTCTAGATGCAGCACAACAATCGACTAATAGCACATTCTGAAGCTACGAAGAGTTTTTGGGCATGGACCTCATATAGTTTTAAACAATAGTTATGCGAGAAGGATGACACCCGAGCTGACATCCCCTTTTCTGACATCCCCCCTTGGAACTTCACACTATGCCAATGTGAGGACCTTTGAGCCTCGACAAATTTAACGTGCATCTCATTTACCTCTACCCACTAAATTTTTGACAGTGGGACTGGAATCCTTGATTTGGCAGAAATAACTTCAGCTACAAGTAAGAGACTATGTACAACAGTGCGACAAATGAATTGAAGCATGTTGAGATACTGCTACTATTTAAAAAATGCACCTTGTTCTGCAGCCCCAGTTTTGACCAAAACAGCATTCAAAGGAATGTTTTTATTCGATGTTCTTTCTTTTAAATTCACTTAAATTTAAAGCAAAAAATTTCGCAAAATCTAAATAATCTTAGAACTTTTTTCCCTTTTTGAACATTTTGTAACTTCATAAAAAAGTAGATTATATTACTTTTAACTGTATTTTTTACCTTGAAATAAGACACAAGTATTAAAGAAATGTGCATGAAAGAGATATACAATCTCATTTGTTTAAGCTTGAAAGAATAGACATTTCAAATCCAAATAATGAAGTAGAACATAAATTGATGAAAATTAAACTAATACGATAAAAAAATCTGAAATTAACTTAATGAGATTGAAAATAGTAATTTAAAAATTTATTGCAATGGAATTCCATCCACATTAACATATTTATCTTTGACTAAGCAACAATTTTTAATCGTATTACAAAAAAAAAAAAAAAAATATTCCTATTAATTTAATATAACTGATAAAAATAGATTTTAAAGACACTATCTTAAGAGTTTGTTTTTATTTTTCTTTTATGAAGAATTTTAAAGCATAAAATATGGAATGAGCTTTTTATGTTTTTCAATTCCCCCTTCCTCCTCCAACTGTTTCAACACTAAACATATTCCCACAAAAAAAAAATCAATTCTAGTTGGTTATTGATTCTTGAATTAGTAATTCTGATGCCCAGTTACTTGTAATGATTGGTATTCCAACTTATATGGTACCACACTAAAGAGAGATACCAGCTCCTCAGGAATGTACTAGGATCTGTAGTGGTAAAACATCGATCTGCAGCTCCATTAGAAAAAAGAAATATATACATGAAAACAAAAATCTCTTTTCTATGTAAATTTATTCTGAAAGTTTGATATAAAATCAAGCTTTCCAGTACTGTGACACACAAGAGTAAAAATGCCATTTGCCAGCAGCTTACACAAGGGTGAGGTTTGGGGACCAGTGAGTGAGTGAATATTAACGTTGCACTGTTCAACCGCACAAGAGCTTTTGGCTATTGACCTCGTCATTTTGAACCATGGTAAAGTGACGAGGATGACACCTGGAGCTGGCACCCTTTCTCCTAACTCACCATATCACACCAAGGGGAGGACATTTGAGCTTTTGACAGATTTAACGTTCATTGCTCCCCTACATGGCGGGTCTTTAGTGGTACTGGGCTCGAACTCACGACATGCCTGCCATGATCCAATACCTTAACCACTGGGCTACCACAGCCCCAAGTTTGGGGACCAACAAACAATTTTGGGGACATCAATTTTTTGCAAAAAGATTATGTTTTGGCACTTTTGTCAATGTCCTCCCATAAAAGTAGTGGGTACACCACTGCACCCTCCAACAGCATTATCCAATACAATCCTCAACACCACTAGGAAATTGTCAAAGATTAAAAGTAGAACACATAAAAGCATCATGTTGATCATGACAAATTATTTTATTTAATTAATAAACGTAATACAGCAAAAAAAAAATCTTTTTTTAATTGAAGAAAACACATTTTAGAACCTTGTTTTGGCTAAAAATAATAAAAAAAAAGTTAAAAATCAATCAATATTTTAATTTTGGATTTCGATCCACAAGGCAGAGATAAGAGCCGAATTTGGCAATCTAGCACGTACATCGACTTTTATTATCTTTCCTTTCGAGAAAAACCGTTTCGAAAAATAAAATGTCTTTATCAGTAAAAAATATTTTCTTACTTTTTCAACAAAAATAATTATAACAGTAGTATTTATTTCAAACAAAAAAAAAAAAAATTCAAAATTTCCTTTTGTGCGACATATTTGGAAAGCAAGGTGCCGCACATAGCCCAACATCGGAATTATTACGCGTATTTTTTTTGCTACCCCTTTTAGCATAACACACAGCGCAATATCTGGTGGGAACTTCTTTTTTGATGTCGCTGGAATAGAACTGGGGAAAATGACGTTTCGTTAGTCACAGAATTCAAGGAAATTTTGTGGTCTACCTGATTTTTTTATATTTGTATCACTGTGACAGTTTTGTATGTGTCTTTCTACTCTCTCTCCCTAATTCGCTTCTGAAATATAATTTTTTCTACAAAGCAAATGCGTTAATGTCCAGCAAATAAAATTTATATAATACTTACTCTCCTTTTCTTTTAATATAAATGATGGTCTTTAAATTTAACCACAACGACCGACCGCAGTCAATCACACAAATGCAGATGGCGCTTGCTTACAAGACTCGAATTATCTCTAGTGTGTACAGCTTGGCCCGTTTCGTGCGCTCGAATCAACTCCAATCGCGCACGATAAGGGGAGTTAAATCGAGCGAAATTCAACCTGCGGGCCACCGGGGTTTAAGTGGCCCGGTCACGGCCCATTCCTCTGAGAGACTCATTGAAGATTTGGTGGCAAGAGGTTCTTTGTTAAACAATCAAAATATATCAATTTTGTATTTTTCTTGTCGATGTCGCATATGGGTAAAAATTGATATTTTTATTATTAGTAGTAAGT
>BMAU01003836.1:0-47077 GCA_019973935.1 Trichonephila clavipes
GCAGTAATGCACAATGTGCAGTTCTTTTTGTGGTTATGGTTAATTTTAGTTTTTCCTTTGCTACAGTACATATGCAAGTTTCTAACTTAAATGAAACCATAAATTTGATGAACATAGAATATTTAATGAAGAATGGACAAACAAATATTTCTTTTTTTATAATGGGGAATAAAGCAAGATATTTGTTAGGTGGTGAAATAGTTGCTATATTTGAGTACAATCTGAAATTAAAATTGATACAAATGCAAATATGGCTGCAAACTCAGTGTGTGAAAAAGCTGAAGATATAGAAAACATTGACATAGTAGTCAACACTTCAGATACAGGTTTCATGATAGCAAACACATCAGGATCACAGCAGAATCACATAGAATGAATGAAAAATAGAATCACTGATCAGGACTTACTTGAGTGTACTTGGAATTGTGTGGAGAAAAGTAGCTTGTCAAGGAACAAAATGGTAAATATTACAACAGGTGTGGCCAGAGTTTTCAGTGGCTGATCGTAGTATTCCGAGAATTTCCGTATCTTTTTGGTGCTTACGTCTGCGGCTCGGCTGCGACAGTCTTAGATTCGCACTTGTTATTTCAGTAGTATACCGATACGATATCATTATTTCGAAATTATATTTTCTCTTGGCGGTGCCTGGTTCATTTTTATAAAAGTTTCACTTTAATAAGTGGCGAATTTAAGTTGCAATATAATAAGCAACAAATTTTGATGTCTGGATTTAAAGTGAGTGTCGTAAAGTTTTATTTTTCATTAGAAAATCGTAAGTGTAATTTTTTAAAATTTCTTTTCTAAGATTTTATTTGGCCCAATGGAGAAAAAAAAACATCAAAGACAGTCAATTTCGTTGGAAACGAAAATTGCAATTTTAGATCGCTTAGGAAAAGGAGAAGGATCTACGGCTATTGGAAAACATTTTAATTTAGGCGAATCTACTGTCAGAGCAATTAAAAAGAATGAAGCTGCAATAAGAAAATCGGTCATTTCTGGTACAAAATTAAGCACCAAATTTGCATCGTACACAAGGGATGTATTATTAGAAAGAACGGAAAGAGCCATCGTAATTTGGATTGAGGAACAAGTTCAAAGAAGGATTCCTGTAAGTGGTTATTTAATCCAAGAAAAAGCTCTTCAGTTTTATAAGTCAATGAAACAGTCAGAACCATCAACTTCCACTTCCCAAGCTGGAAAAGAATTTTCAGCTAGCAAAGGATGGCTAACCAGGTTCTTAAAAAGAAATGCACTTCATAATATTAAGATAACAGGGGAGAGTGCGACAGCAGACGAAGGAGCAGCAAAAATTTTTCCAGAGGAGCTAGCGAAAATAATTGAAGATGGGGACTATTCTGCCGATCAAGTATTTAACGCTGATGAAACAGGACTTTATTGGAAAAAAAATGCCTAACCGTACTTACATCGCAAAGGAGGAAAAAACTGCAAGTGGACATAAAGCAAGTAAAGATCGAGTCACCTTATTACTTTGTAGCAATGCATCAGGAGATCGGATGTTGAAGCCTCTCTTAATAAATAAATCTCTTAGACCACGCGCCCTTAAATGTAAAGATTTAAAACAACCGCCCTTGCATTGGATGGCTAACCCGAAATCCTGGATGACAACAGCTATTTTTACAGAATGGTTCAATAATTGTTTCGTACCAGAAGTGGAAGCCTATATGAAGGAAAAATCTCTCGATTTTAAAGTTTTATTAATTGTTGACAATGCAGCAAGTCATCCAAAATTAGAACATCCAAATGTTCAACTAGTATTTCTTCCACCCAATACAACAAGCCTTATTCAGCCATTAGATCAAGGCATAATTGCAACTTTTAAAAAATATTATATTAAGACAACGTACAAATTCATCTTGAATAAACTAGAAAATGAGTTCTTAACAGTAAAAGATGTGTGGAAACAATTTTCTATTTTTGATTGTTTAATTCATGTTGCATCTGCTTCCGCTCAAATAAGACCTAGAACTTTAAATGCCTGTTGGAAAAAGATTTGGCCAGCATGTGGGACAGACAATCCATACAACCACTGAAACATCGACACTATCAGATGAAATAATTAATTTGGCACATGAAATTGGAGGAGATGGTTTTAATACCTTCAGCCACGATGATATAGATGAATTGCTTGTGGATGATGCATTAAGTGACAATGATATTATTGATTTAACTTTAGATCTAACTGTAGACGGCGTCGTAGGTCTAGAAGGTGATAATGATGAGGAAGAAAAATCAACTCCCCTCACTGGAAAATTAATTCAAGAAGGTCTTCAACTTTGCAGTAAATTAGAAAATCATTTTCTTATTAATGACCCCAATTCTGAACGAGCCTCTAAATTGCAACGTGAGCTGCAGAACTGCATGTCTGGATATCGTGAACTATATAAAAAAATAAAAGAATCCTCGTCGCAAAAGTTAATTACTGATTACATTGTCAGAAAAGGAAGAGCTACACAGAACGAGAATGAAGTTTGTGAAGATCCGTGGCTTTTACCGCAAATATCTATTGCAGAGACAGTATCTTCTGATGATGAAGGTGATTTGGAACCACTTCGCAAACGGTGCAAACCATTATCAGATAGCGATAATGAATAAAAATGTAAAACTATTTGTATTACTTTTCCATAAAATAAATGAATTAGGGTTTTGAATACAAGTTTTTTTTTTTTTTTTTTTTGCTTTTATATGAATTTCTTTCAGACATTCGAACTAATTTATCAAGCATCCTATTTCTTTTCATTTCTGCAATTTTTTTTATGCGGTTTTAAGTTAATTTTAACTAGTTGTTTTGGTTTTATGCGATTTTAGAAAACTAAGGAACGTATCCCTACTTTTTCCATTCAAGTAATGTCTTTTTTAATGCGAATTTTTTATATGCGTTTTTCGGTAGAACGTATCTACCGCATAAAACGAGACCTGACTGTACATATATATATATATATATATATATATATATATATATATATATATAATATATATATATATATGATATTTGTTGTCTGTTTGTCTGTTCCCTTATAACTCAAGATCCAGACAACCAAATAACGAGAAATTTGGTACACGTATACAAAATTACATGGGGAAGGTTCTTAAACAGGTTTCGCGTTCTTAATTCTTTCTAAATTTTTTTTTAAAATTGAATTTTTATGATTTTCCAGTGTTATGACGTCATATATGATGTTTGTTTCTCACTAAGTGGAAAATTTATACTCAAGATCCAGTTTTTCAAATTAACGAGAAATTTTTATTATAGCTATAATTACATGGGGAATATTTAAACAGGTTTCGTTCTTAATTTTTCTAAATTTTTAAAATTGATTATTCTTTTCAACTAAATTTTCCAGTGTGGTATGACGTCATCGGATGTCATGTTTCTCACTAAGTGGAAAATTTATACTTTACACCCAGTTTTTCAAGATTATTACATATTTTTATTATAGCTATACGTATCAGTTGGAATATTTATTCAATTTTTCTATTCTATGATATTTAATTAGGATTATTTTTCGAATAAATCATTTTTTTTAAGGATTATTCTTTCATCAACTAAAATTTTGTTTTGTTGTTTTGGCAACATTTGGTATTATCGCGGGATGTTTATGTGTGTGATTTTGCTTACAAATTACAACTTATTTATTTCTTTCTTTAGAATGCAAAGATTATAATTTTGGCAAGCTAAAACTTCTCATTGATAAGGGTTATATTTCAGTTCGGTTCAAGTGTAGTATAGGGGGACCACTTTGGATTTGGCGATTTTTCTTCGGATTTTTCGATTTTTATCTAAATGTCATGGTGAGATATTGAATTCATTCTTAAATAAATAATACCGAAAACAGTACCTTGGCGACCACTTTTAGTCACCAAAATAAAGGACTGCGCCAAGTAGCCCCCTATACTACACTTGATCCAATAATATGGTTCATTGCAATTTCATGTGTCTTTATTTTAATCTTTAAAGGTATACTATAGGCTTCAGTGCATAAAATTGCCATGCAGAAATTCAAACTTGGGTAATCATACTGCCGAGGTAAAAGCAGTGTTGGTAGTAATTATATATCAAACTGGAATAGGCATCAGAGCATGATCAAAACAGACAAATGGCTTAAATACCTGTTGAGGAAGCAGATAGTCGTATTTAGGGGTATACTATTGGCTTCAGTGCATAAAATTGCCTTGCAGAAAATCAAACTTGGGTAATCATACTGCCCAAGCAAAAGCAGTGTTGGTAGTAATTACATATCAAACTGGAATAGGCATCCGAGAATGAGCAAAACAGACAAATGGCTTAAATACCTGTTGAGGAAGCAAGTGTTGTAAGATTAATTATTTTTGGTACTTATGTACTATCCTAACAGTCACCAACGTTCAAAATAACTTGCGGAGTTGGAACCCTGATTTCGCATGTCATATATATACTGAATTGTGAGTCATGTGCTTCGTTTCATATAATGTCGCCAATAGGTTGCGGTTATATGTAAGAACCTTATTTTTTCAAATTATGCTTTTGCATTAATAAAGTTAGTTCAGTCCTTTTTATGTCAGTTAATGTTAGTATTGTACTTCATTTTTCAATTTATTTTTATGCTCGGGATATATATACTTTGGATAATTTTTTTAGTACTTGCGTATTATTGCACACAATCGCCAACGTTCAAGACAACTCGCCACTTTGGCAATCTCAACTTTGTATGCGTTGAGTTGGCAATTATGTGCTTCATTTTGTATAATGTCACCAATAGGTTGCGATAATACGTAAGTACTTTTAATTCTGTACATTACTATAACTTTAGACTAGCCGCTACATATACCAATTTGGCGTGATTACAAAATCATGCCAAAAATGAGTAGCCAACCAATATGAAATTAATATTATGAGTATTATCTTAGCCTGTTTTATCTTTCCCTCCAGTAATCCTTAATTAATTCAATATATATATATATATTTGTAAGCAATTACGCTTATAGCCTAATTATGATTTCTTAACAGGTTCTAATTTTGGCTATTGTATATACTCTCTTACTTTTCTATTTATCAATGTTTTTTAACTCTTTGATTTCATATTCAAGACTTGTTTTACTTCTTTTTATTATTTTTGTATTTTATGGTTTTTAGTGTATTAATTTTCACTTATATATTTTTATTCTTTTTTAGTATATTCTAGTTTTTTAGCTTTATTTTTTACTATATATATTTTTTATATTGTTTTTATTTGTTATATGTTCTATCATGTAATACATATTTGTTTGTATTAATTTTTGGTATTTTGAGGTGTTGATGGTTATGTCTACTTAGCAATGCACTCATTTTTCCTTAACAATTATCTACTTTATGATTTTGGTACAATTTGTATTAGCGACTGGCAATTAGGTTACTTTATAGCTGATCTTTGCTCGGTGGTGTACTGATTAGGTAAGTACAGCATCGTTATAACATTACCTATTTGTATCCTTCTGTTTTTTTTGTGTGGTGGATGGCTGTCTTTTGAGCCTTTTCTTAGCTGTGATTTTAGTTTTGAGCATAGCTTTCTCTTACTTTTAAGAGCTTATCTTCAGGTTTGTTTTGATTAAAAATTAACTTGTTTCTGCTTTGCTGATTTTGTGTGGTGGATGGCTGTCTTTTGAGCCCTATCTTGGCTTTGGTTTTAGTTTTGAGCATAGCTTTCTCTTATTTTTAAGAGCTTACCTTCAAGTTTGTTTTTTTTTAAAAATTAACTTGTTTCGGTTTTGCTTTTGCACACTCACTTTTGACTTGGTATCAATTTCTGGATTAATTACAGAAATCTCTATTTATTTTGACTTTTATGAGCTTACTTTCAAGTTTGTTTTTTATAAATTAACTTGTTCTGTTTTGCTTTGGTACACTCTCTTTTGACTGGGTATCTACTTCTGTATTTTACAGAAATTTATCTATTTTGAATTGTTAGTTATTAGGATAAAGGAATTTCATAACTTTCCCTCTTTCTCCAATAACATTTTTGGAAAGGATCTGAGTTCTGTTAAAGAATTAAATATTCATAATAGTAATTCTACTATTAAACTATTCAAGACTAGAATTTTTTGGAGCAAAAAATTCATTAATGGCCATCATAATCATTATAAACAAAACTTGTTAGATTCTAGTAATCACATTTCTCAAAATATTAATAAATGTTACACTAAGAGTCCTGCTATACATGGAATTATTGATAATTTATCTTCTTATAATTTTGATAACACTCAATCTTATAATAGTCTTAAGTTAAAATTCAATAAATGTAGAGATAGTAGATGTAAGACATGTACTATGTTAAATATAGATCAATATGATTGTGATTCTAAATTTAACCTTTGTAAAACCTTTAATTGTATTTATCTTTTAAATTGTAAAGTATGTCATTATAAATATATTGGACAGACCTCCAATACTATTAACTTAAGGATTAATCAGCATAGACATGATGTTAAATTCTTTAATAATTCCAATAATTCTAATAAAATTGAACTTAGACACTTTCATATGCATGATTTCAAAAATGTTGAACTGTCTATCATTAAAATTTCTCCAATTACTAAGCACAGATTATGGTGGGAAAATCACTTTATTAGGAGTTTTAATACAATCTATCCATATGGCCTTAATGTTTTGTATTTTGCTAAAAATACTTTGCAAATAATGTTACAGAATAATAATAAAGAATTTTTTATAATGCCAATAAATTAAACAATACTTCTAAAAGAAAATCTAGAAGTAATAGAACTAAAAGGAAAAATAGAGTTAAAAATTCATTAAATGACAATATTAGAGTTCTTATTGATGATTTTGAAAAAAAACTTTAATATCAAGAAGATCAAATACTTCATGTTTGGTCTTAATAAACATGAAATTGCATTGTTATATGAATCCTTAAATAATGATTCCTTAAAGGTTTGTCATGCAGTACACATTATTAAAGACATTCTTAACTATCTAGTTAATAAATTCAATATTAATGTTGAGAAAATTAATGAACCTATTACAGAGTACTGCGCTTTATTATTCATGAATAAAACTTTTGACAAAATTAACTTTTCTAGTGTATTTAATAGACATTTGTCACTTTTTCCGGTTAGAAAGGTGGTTGTAAAGAAAGCTTTTAAATATAACAAAACGATGGGCAGATTTATCTTTAATTACAACAATAGTTCGCCCTCTATTAATATAGAAGATTGTATATGTAAAAACTATAATGATTTTATTGATGGTCATCATAAACATGTAGTTACTGGCAACTTAGACATAATCAATGATAATATTTTAAAAGATATAATGAGTAAAGGCACTAATTTTAGATTAAATGTTTCTAATAACAACAATACTGTTAAAAAACAAATTATTAAAGATATAGATAATTTTATTACAAAATCTGCAATTAAATTTTTGGACTACCTATTGAGGCATTTGATGAGTATAAGTACAATATTTTAAAAGACCTTATGAATTTTAGCTACCATTCTCACACACACACACACACAATATGAAACTACTTTTAAAGATATAAAACTGAAAATTTATGAATTACAAAAGAATTTTATCATAGTTTACATTGATAAAGTACCTGGTAACTATATGCTGTGATTTGTAAGTATTTTTATTATAATATTCTTTATGATCACTTTCTTAATAATGGTTCTTTTAAAAAATTAATTTGTCTCATAATGAAATTAGTAATCGCGTATTATTGCTATTTATAAAAAATTAGGTTATTGTATTCCTAAAATTAAGATTCCATATATTTTTTTAACTCCAAAATTCCATAAAAGTCCGGTTAAATTTAGAACTGTGACAAATGGTTTTAGAACATATATTACTACTGCAGGCAAAGTACTTCATAATATTATACAAAACTTTATTAATCAGCAATGTAATAAAGCTATAATTAAAAATAGTAAAGAGATTATAGATTTTTTTAATAATAGAAATATTTATTCAGTTCATAGTTATGACTTTGAAGATCTTTTCAATTCCATTGATTTATATGATATTATTAAAGTAATTTTAGAAAACCACAGTTTGTATAACCTTAATATTAATTTTAACAAATTTAAAACTCTCATAGATTTTGTCTTAAAAGGAAATTACATCAATTTTAATGGTTCTTTATATAAACAAGAGAAAGGACTCCCACAAGGGGGCCCAGCTAGTAATAGTTTGGCTAATCTTTATTTACATTTTTATGAATATAATTATGTTATTAATAATGACTACTACATTTTTAGATATATTGATGATTTAATTATTTTTTGGTAAAAATGATAATTTAAATCCTATTAATTTTTATCCGTCCTACTTAAACTTAGTTAAAATTAATAGTAATCCAATCAAAACAAATTACCTAGATGTATCACTGTATATTAAGTATTTGAAACTACATAGTAATATTTATGATTAAAGAGATGCCTTTAATTTTAATATCATCAAAGTGCCTTTCTGGAATTCTAATTTATCAATATCTGTACATAGAAATATTATTTTTAACTATATTTATCGCAATAATGTATTAGTTAGCGATAAAGCTAATATTTTTTTAAATCTTAAAAAAAATTTTAATCACTGTATTGAACATGGATACCCTGCTAACTTTCTTTGTAATTATATTTATAATGGTTTTTTATGATACAATTTATATTACTGTAATTATTTACTGTTTTTATGTTTTGTAATGTTTTTTTTTTTTAAAATTTAGACAATATCTAATTTATCCTACAATTATTAAATAGATGGCGCCACATGCTTATTTTTTAAAAAATTTTTAATATATATTTTTTTGAGTTTCTTTTATATTTTACGCTAATTTTATATGATTTTTTAAAAGTATATATATATATATTTCTTATTATCGTATATCGTATCGCAATTAATCGTTTCTTATATCGTATCGCAATTAACTTTATGCGGTTCTGCTCTCCTTATTTGGCGGGAACACGTTACTGCACTCTTGGCCATCGTTTTAACTCAGATTTAGTAGGTTATGTTTATGTTCCTATGTTATTTAGTTTTATGATTTTTTAATATTTAAATTCTACATATATAACTCTTTCCTTTCTTCTTGGTACATAGTATGACAAATTACAGGTGAAGGTTGGCGCCGCAAAACTTGTTTAAACCTGCAATCCTGGTTCCTAAGACCAGGAATTTGTCTTTATACTATGTGCCTCCTTCCTACTTTTAGTTATCTTAGGTATATAACTGTATGTCTATTTTTATATTTTTGTTTATGTATTTGTGTATATGTATATATATATATGTATAATTTTTTTTATATGTGTATGTATATGTATATGATTATGTATTGAAAAATTCTTTTATATTGTATATATATATATATATATATATATATAATATATATATATTTTATATTACATATATATATATATATATATATATATATTTTAGTACTTACATTTTTTTTTGGTTATTATATACTGCAAATAATTTTGCACATTGCAATGTCTTTGGCAAAATTAAACAGTGGTATTTTTCTTAAATATGTTTTTTTTATCTGTTTTTGACAATTTTTAAAATTTTGTTTGATGTCTGCCTGAAATGCAAATAGCAAAATAAATATTTTACAATATATGTATTGTGTTTGTACGAAAATGTTTCTACTGATTTATTCAAAATATTGAGCTATCTTTTATTTTTGATATCTTTTTATGATTTAGTTTTATGTTATAACTAGCTATATACCCAGCTAAACGTTGCTGTGGCTCAGTCAGCTTTAAAAGACTGGTACTCCATAAAGTATGTCATGAGGCTTACAAAAGTAATAATACACAAGAATTCAAACAAATCTATATACATATAAGACGCATTTGTTGTCTGTCTCTCTTTCACGCTACATCATTTGGACAAATTTTCAAAATTTGTTTGTGTGGTTAGTAGTTAATTATAACGCTATAATTTTAATTGAATAGGCAGGTATTGCATTTTTAAGTATAAAAATAATTATAACTAATGTACTGTATTTTTTGGAGTGAGTGAATATTAGCGTCGCACTGTTCAGCTACACGAGGGCTTTTGGCGACGGACCACGTAATTTTGAACTATGGTCAAGTGACATGGATGGCACCTGAGCTGGCACCCCCTTCTCCTAACTACCACACCACACCAATTTAGCAGGAATATTCTACCAATACTTAGCTGGAATATTCTTTGCAATCCACTCTTCCAAGATATATGACAGCACGGGTTCTATGATGAGTATTTTAGCGGGGAAGGTGACTAGTTTTGTAGCAGATATTGCATTTTGAGCTGACGGCATTTTCAGCGGATTGCAAAGATTATCATTTTTGTCCCCAAAAAATAGTTAATGTCAAAATTTAAGTGTCTTATGTTTTTTATGTTTATGGAGACCTTAGAGAACGATTTGACTATTTATTTTAAGTGAACGGTCTATATAATTAATTTTACAGTGGAATATCTTTAATTAATTTATTAGCTGTAACCGATTAAATTTCCCTAAGTTGAGTATTTTGTTTATGTATGTCCTTTAATTTTCAATGTAGTGACCTAAAAAAATATTGCTTGAAAAAAATTGCAGTAAATCATAATGCACTAGATAAAGCATTAACGTGCATCGCTCTCCTACACGGCGGGTCTTACAAAGCTCTAATAAAGTTTGAGCTATGAAAGTAGCTAGACATTTTCCAACTTGACTCTATCGTCAACATTTCGCTATATTGCCATTGTTATTTAGGAAACGGCGTTGCTTGCGAGTATTACAATTTTAACATAAAATAAATTCAACAGAAAGTAATACTAATGTATGACACTTTCAGATATAAATTATTTACAATATTTTAAGCGTCACAAAACTTTTAACAATGTGTTACTTTTGCTGAGCAGAGATCAGCTTAGGGAGGTATTTTCAAAAATCGACCCTCAAGAGTGTTACAAGGAGTTATAAATATAAAAAAAAAATCCTTTTTATCAGCTATTAGATTTACAGACGTAAAATTTAACAAAGGTATTTTTTTTCTTTAGCTGAGATATGCGAAAAGTTTGCATAATGTTTTGTTTAATTTGCAATTCACATAAAATTAACTCATTAAAAACTTCTTTATCCTTCAATCTGTGTTTAATTTTTCAATTCACCTGTGCGAAGAACGGGTATACCAGCTAGTATATATATATATTATGCATATATATATATATGTATATATACATACATATACATATATATATATATATATTGTTACGTAGATCCGGATTCGAGGATTTTATGCAAAACAATCACAAAGAAAATAAACACTTCTTTAAGAGCGATGTGAATTTATTATCAAAAATCCAATCCTTTAAATACAGGATTCAGCAGCGACATTCACAGAGTAAATCTCCGAAGGTCTTCACACCTTCAACAGCAATCAAACACAAACTTCAGTGTTTAAAAATATGCATACGTAAAGATTATTCACACAAGCACAGCCGAGCTAATCGCTAGTCAAAACAATCCTCACTACTCGCTGGCTTAATCAAGACCCATCGCTGTACCGGCGAGCATCCTTTTTACATGCGTGACAGAAACTTCTAGAAATATAACCGCTCGTGTCATTGAACGTGACACTAGTGGAGATATCTACTACTTTCTAGAAGATTCCAGAAAGTTCCGAACTCGCCAATTTGGTCGCCAAAAATGATGCCAACTTGGCTCTACCGCCAAGATTTCGCCAAGTTCTCATTGAATCGCCATTATAACGTAAGGGGCGGTATTGCTTGTGAATAGTACAATTTTAACATGAAATAAATGTAACAGAGTAATATAAATGCATTAAACACTCAAATACAAATTATTTACACTATTTACACAAAATTCTTTATATATATATATATATATATATGTATATGAGCAAAGTTTTTCTTGCTTGAGCATCATGAAGAATAAATGTAAAAAAATCTTTGAGTTTCATTAACTTGCAGGCTGTGATGAGAATCTCAACAAGCAATCTCACTCTTGATTTTAAAAAAATTGTGGAAAAGTGTGATAAGGTACATTTGTCTCATTTGATTAATACTAAAATTAAATGTACTTGCATCTACATTTGACACAAAATTAGTAATGCCACTGGATAAAACTGCCACCATATTTTATGTAATTTAGATTTATTAATTTTTATGATACAAATTAATTTTTTCTGAAATGTAAAAGTTAACTAATGAATGCTATCATTTTAAAAGATGCAGTTTCTGTTCTAAATTCTGTTTTCACAAAATTGCCACAAGTTGAAACAATTACCCTTTTTATGAGATAAATAAGATCCTTTGTAATATATATATATATATACTGCTTTGGCAACTAAAAACTTAAACTTCTTATTTTTGTACTAAGCATCATGATTTGTGCAATGCATTCTGTTTTTTCCAAAAAATATTTATCAGATGCATCTTTTTTTAGGTCCTCTTCCAATGATGAGATGTGCAACCTATATGTAATGTACTACACAGAGTATCGCAATGCTGAAGCTGGCCAATCACCCCCCTGCATTGGAACACAATTTAGTAAGCTTGTGGATACCTTGCCTATTGGAAATGATGCACCTCTACCCCCTAATCCAGAAATGGAACAACAGGCGTATGGCAATTCTCATCATCATCATCATCCTTCTCCTATTTCTTACAACAATTTGGAGAATGATCCACAATCCCAATTTAATCCTGATTATAGTACAACTAATGGTGTTTTGCCTTTTGGATCCAGACCTGACATAGCTGGAGTGTTAAATAATGAATACAGTAAGTTAAATCATGTGAAGTATAAGACATGGGGAGTTGGTTTATAGCTGGGAAAATAGTTGGTTTTTTGTAGGGGGTGAGATAGCATCTTCATTCCTTGATCTTTACCCTTACTATTGCACAAATTTATCATTTGAAATGTTGCATGTAAAATTTAATCAACTCCAGAGTTTTGTGTGATAAAGGGAGATACTGATAGAACTCTTGATAATTTTGGATATTGTTCTCATCAATTGTATATAATTCATAATTTTTTTCACTACCAATTCCCAGTTATATAATTAGGGCAAAGTTAAAACAAATCAGTAAACTTCGTTTGGTCTAAATTTTGCAATTATGTTCTAAAATGTCTCCATTTCAGAAATTGAAGCATTTTTTTCCCCGTTGATTGTTTTCTGACCTTTTTGTTTCCACTATATTATATTCTTTCCATTTTCCAGCATTGTATAGTAGGAACTTACACTGACAGTGTTTTTATGAGAATATTTCTTTCTTTAAATAGAATTAAAAATACAATATTTTGATTTTAATATGGTCTTCTGTAAATGACTTCATTCTAATTTTCAGTTTGCTGATAGTTAAATTGTTTTTAAACGTAAACAAAAACTTGTTTGCATAATGCATTATATAAGGGAAGAGTAGTTTGGAAATGTATTGGAAGATTCTATTTTTACTAAATTTTATTTAGTATTTTGCTTTGTTTACATGTAAAAAAAATAGTTGTGAAACCATTAAATTTTTTAAATATTTTTCATCACATTTCATGCATGGTGGTGTTCTGCTTTATCATAGTATACACCTAAATCAATAATTTACATTTAGTACACAATTGTTAAACATAATTTAATGATCATGCTGCATTTCCCCTGAAGAATAACTAGTCATTGAGTAAAATATATGAAATAGTAATGTCAAATAAATGCTGATTCCTTGTCTTGTATGGATTGTTCAGATGGAAATATTTTTCTGTTTATTGTGTTAGATGAACAGTGCAGCTACAATAGATGACTGATCGTAGTTATGAATTTATGGTCAATTGTGCATCTATTTGAGTTGCGAATTAAAGTTTTGTAGAGTTCAATGTAAAATTTGCTGTTTAGAATCATTCTCATTGCTTCTTGGTATGATAGTAATAAGGACCAAGCAAGAATAGTAATAAAGTCTGTTTGTTGAAAGGTAGCCAATTTTATAATTTTAATTTTGAAAAGTTCTCTACAAGTAAAATTTCATTTGATTTGGTAACTTAGTATAACAATTAATGATAATTTTGTTAAGATAATAATAATCTATGAGAATAATGAGTAATATATACTTCAAAGCTTTTTGAAATTTAATTATTTTTATCAAGCTCAAAGGTATACATTCATAACAACTAATCATCCAAAATCAGAAGATGATTTCATAGATAACTAACTGGTGACTATATTTTTTAAATAAATGATTTTAGAGCTGATGTATTTAATATTGTAATGTCATTAATTGACCTTTTATGGATCAAAACCTGCACTTATAACCTTTAGCTGCTGTGTAATTTTATTTCAACTAAACTTAAAATTATCTTTTCATCAGTTAAAAAAATGTTGTCTTTAAAAAAAAAAATTTTTTTTTTTTTTTTTTTTTGTTAATGTCATAAGGTTGTTTTCACCCAATGTATGCATGTCTGGACTAAATGTTGAAAACAAACATTTTCAGACAGGAAAAAATATCTCAATTTTCATGAAAATTTGCATTGTTATTCATACATCTGTTTTATAATACAGAGTTTTTAAAATTTCAAAGTATTCCATAAATAAGTAATTTTTCTTTTTAGCATGGAAAAAGAAAGCTTATTTAGCATTATGAAATGGTTTAGCATTAGAAAAAAATTCAAGATTCTTTTTATACCAGTAAAAATGGATCAACTGAGATAAAAGTGAGCAGCATAATAAAATATGTTGCTTTCTCTTAGGTAATGAACTCAAAATTTAATATTAATGTTGATGCACTTTTATATCTGAAACAAAAAAAACATGGCGACTACAAATCTTATTTAATGTTAAATTATGAATGCTAAACACACACAAATGCTAAAACTTTGGCATCAATAACATTATCTTGTATTTACGTTAAAACTACCTACATTTCTTATAAATTTTGAGATTGAAGAACGTGTCAGAAGTTTATTTCTGATACTTGTTCTGATTTTTTAACAAATTTTATTTAGGTATTTGAGCCAAGTTTACGTAAAAAATTATTTGTTTCATGTATGCTTAAAATATTATAATACTAATGCTTTATTTATTTTTAACTTGACATTTTTAATGTAAAGAAATTCCAGATGCAAATGTTTCTTTTTATGTCTTACACTTAAACATAATTGCAAATGTTTTGTGATGTATTGGGTATGTTTATATCCTACCATATTATAAGGGGTTAATGGATGCTTGGTTGGTTAAAACAGGTTCTTGTTGGTTACTTCAATTCTCTTCACTAAAATATGAAAGGGGAAAAACAAAAAACTCAAACATATTAAATATATGATTATATTTTCAAAACTAAGTTATTGTTGATTGCATCTTTAAAAATACTTTATTTTGGAAGAAATCAGTTCTTAGAAGAGTTGCTTTCTGATAATATCTACTATGTATTAATCTTTGAAAATTTGCATCATTTTAAAATGTTTTAAAATAAATTTTCAGTGTGATTTATTTATTAGTGTTTTAAAGTTTTAGTTCTCTTCATCTATAGTGTATCAAGAAGCTCATAATTGGCCTTCGAAAAATCTGGAACTTGGTCAAGTCGCTGCTGTGACTGTGGATCATGATGAAAATGTGGTGATTTTTCATCGAGGGGATCATATTTGGAATGATTTGTAAGGAAATATTTTGATTTGTCAAATATAGAAATGTTAGGTATCCTTGTATTGGAGGTTTTCTTTCTCTCTATATGTCACATATTTTATTAGAAAATTTATTTAGTTGTTGTAGTACCCAAGTGACCATATATTCTTGAATTAGAGACTGAAATAATTTCTGTCAAATCATGAGTTTGAATCCTGGTGCCACTTATGATCCTATCGTACATAAGAGTTAATGCATGTTAAATCTTTCAAGATCTTTTGGTGTGATTTTGAAGTTTGGAGGGTCTGGTATTATTCATGTTACTTGACCATGGTTCATAATTTCAAGGTTTGTCACAACAATAGCCTTTGTGTAGTATTACAATGCAACATTAATTAGGTGTCAATCTATCAATGGAACATTTATATCAGATGTCCTTAAGCTTTTTTATGTTCCATGGGTATCTTTACAACTTAGCTGAGAGCCTTGTACTTCCTTAGGTAGACTCCCTATCATGGTCATTTTTCCTATGAACGAAGATAATGATACTTTCATATTAGCATGTGTCTATTTGCACTAAATCAAAAAAATCAAATGTATCATATCTGCATACAGGCTTGAACATAATAACCTTATTTATAAATTATTTTTCTTCTCCTGTATTGTGTGGAAGTACCTGATATATCTTCTATGGAAGAATATGAATTCAAAAATGAGCATAATTAGCAGGATCCAGAATTACATTTGTAGGATTTATTTAGAACTATCCAAAAAAAAAATGTATTGAATAGAGAAGATATCAAGAGTTAGAATGACAGTTGATTGAATTAGTTGCTTTGGAAAAGTTTGCTTATATAGTTTATTTAAAGAAAAGAGAGCAATTTTCAGCCTTTCTTTTCCATTACTTGATTGTTTTTTACGTAGGTATACTGTGCCCATTAATACTCCTAAAAAGAATGACCCCATAATGTTGGAAATACTCCATTGTGTTTTTTTCCCATGGAAGTAAAATTCCAAATTTTAATAATTTTTTGCAAAAATTTTTTAATGAAAAATATAACATCTTATAAGCAGGTTATTGTATTTGAACAGATTGGTATTTTTTCACTATTCACTGCATATCATGGCATTTTGAATGACACTTTTTGATTTGTTGCAAATAGCCAATAGGCTAATGCATAAGTACCCAAATTATTATGGAAAGACAATATTAAAAATTCAGAATTATAATAAACACGTAGATAAAGTTCAATATGTATAAAATCTCAACAAAAAAAAATTATGAAATTTCAGTGTAAAGAAAATAAAAATATCAAAATGTGATAATACATTGCTGATCATTAAAATTTCAATACCAATTGGGAAATCAAGGAACAAAATACTTATTTTATATAAACAGCATAGTTGGAATAAAACATGATTACATTCGTTAGCAATTTTCGATTAGCAAAATTCGATAGCAAACAGTGTTTAAAACTGTTAAGAGCTAAATTGGCTCAAACTCAGTTAAACATCATGTTAAACTAGGTTTGGATTAAAGATTAGGCAAATCATTCCATGCTGCTTCACACCCATGCCACGATTCATCAACCATAATGGCTGGAGAGCAGTGGCTGCTCAGTCTCTCAACAACTCATGATCAGATGTTTTCAGCATGTGAAGGATTTGCAGAATGTAGGCCAGGGCAACAGTCAAACATCCTCTGTGTTGAGATAGGCCTAGACATTACAAGCAGCATGGAGTCATGTGCTATCTTGTTGAAAGATATCTCCAAGTCCTCAATGATAGAGTACAATCTCAGGTCTTAAAATCTGGAAAATAGGATGCTGGTTGTTCAGATTACTGATGATGCAAACAAGAGGGCTCATATTGTGTAAATAATGGCTGCAACATATCATTAAACCATCCAGTAGGCTCTGTAAGTTGATATCAAATATAAGTAGACCATGTGCATTCTCCTTGATGCCTTCAGACATAGTGCTGCATGCAGATCTGGTATTTGTCTGAAAATACAGCATGGTGCCCTCATGTACTCAGTTTTTCATTGGCCACATTACTGTCACATCACATCTCTATGTTACAATGTCAAAGGAAGCTGCCATACACACAGCTAGTCCATGCCCCCAGACGTCTAGTGTTCATGTTGCATACAAGCCCACTTCCTGACTCAAGATTCTTGATGTAGCTGTATAATCCTTCAAGATAAACTTGGATAATATGTCTGCTCTCTCTGGCATTAGTGGCAGGAGGCTGCTGAGATCCGGCATAACGTTCTTGCAAGATCTCAGTGAGATATACCTTACAATGTTCTTCGGTATAATGCGCTAATACTTCGATTACATATTCACATGACAATCTTTGATTCCAACCAATGCGTATAGCAATATTATGGGACAATCAATTGCGTTCTTCATAACCTATGATCCTACTGTTATAGAGTAGCCATTTCTTTTTCTCATACAATAACTGGACTGTTTCACAAACAACATTCAAATGCAATTTTTAAATGAGAAATCCACTTAACTTTCCTGTGATACTCAGTTTGAGATAACATTTCTCCCTCCTATATTGTTTGATTGCATTTAAATGTTGATCACTTGCATAGCCCAGCACTATTTTTCCATGCAAACTTGACATTTGTGTCAATCCCTTCTTTATGTTTTTTCAATTTTAATGGTCAGTTGTGTAGATACATTATACAAGAATTAATGATACATAAAATGACGTATTGATGACTGACATATATTCATTACTGTGTAATTTATAAGGTATATTTAATTAATATTTCAGCAATTTGAATGAATTTTGATAATTTTTTTCAACATCAGTGATTTTTCTATTATATTTTTCTTCTACTGCAATTCATAAGCCTGTTTTAGTACTTAGTTAATATTAGTTTAATTTATTATTATACATTTATATGAGTGGAAATGCAAGATCTAATTATAGTTATAAATTATAGCTAAGAATATAAATATATACACTCTATAACAAAAAAAAACCCGATGTGCAACAAGAACCCATTGTCTGATAGAGACAAAAATTGGTAGGTAGAAAGATTACATAAAAATGGAAAATTATTAAAATTTCAGAAAAATTTAATGATTTATTTCAGATTTACATCATTGCAAAGTAACAAGCTCAATAAGATGTTGACCCACCTCTAGCCTGGATGCAAGCAGCCATACGACATGGCATTAAGTGATAAAGCACCCTGATGGTCTCCTGTGGTATTTTTTTGTCAAATTTGCTCCAGTTAGGCCAGGCCATCAACGTTCCCTGGTAGATGCAGTCGCTTTCACATCATATCCCAGACATGCTCGATTGGAGAGAGATCTGGCTGGTCAAGAAAATGTTTGACAAGCTGTAAGATAGTTCATAACAACATGTGCCGTATGTTGTATGGCATTATCTTGCTGAAAAAAAGGCCAGGGTACTACAAAAGGAACAGTATCAAAACCAGAATGTCATAGACTTATTGCTGTGCTGCAAGTGTGCCTCTAATGACGACCAAAAGGGTCCGACTATCGAAAGGAACGGCACCCCTGACCATAACACCTGGTTGAGGGCTTGTGTGGCGTGTAATAGTGAACAGATCGGCACGCTTCTCTGGGGGTCTCCAGACACATCTTCGATGATTGTTAGGACACGGTTGGCAGTGGGATTCGTCACTAAACACTGTACATCCCTAGTCAGCATGATTCCAAACAGATCGAGTCAAGCACCACTGTAATCTGGCTCGACAGTGTGCAGGTGTGAGTGGTAGGTTGTGTAGCATCGGGTACAAGCGTAAATTTCGCTCTATGAGCCATCTGTGAATCGTCATGTTGGACACTCGTGTGTGGGTTGCACTTCGTTATCAATAATCAGATTGATAACGATGAATCAATCGCTGTGACAGCTGATCCGACAGTTAATCTGTCCTCTCGATTTGCTGTGGCCTTAGGTCGATCGCTACCATCATGACGCCGAAATCTGCCACTGTCCACCCATTCTAGCCAGCATCTTCTAATAGCAGCATCACTTCGACCCATATAGCCAGCGACTCTCCGATTTGCCTACCCAGCCTCCTTCAAGCTCTGACAGTTGCTTGTAATGAGCTTGAATCCTGTGGTGAGGCTTTTTTTCAGTCATTGAAAGGTATCCTAAATTGCAATGCAACAGAAATTTTGACCATCACATTGAGAATCACTTCTTATAGACACCTGCTGAGTGCGCAGTTCCAATGCGCTGTAGCTCCTGCTATTCATTCATTGAGCATCAAATTTTAATCATTTGCATGTTCATTACAAAAAGTCTTTGCATACGGAATTTCAGTACAATTGGGTTACTCCTTGGTGTGTCATTTTTTTTTTTTTTTTTGTTATAGAGTTATTTTCCTTTGATAACTACAAACTTTCTGAAACCCTTTTACTTGGCTCCAGTTATAACCATCTGATATAGAATGAATATTATTACTTAATTTGTTTCTTGTTTTTTCTCTCAATATTTTAATTTTAAAGTTTCTAAGTTTTTCTGAGTCTAGATTTATTATAATAGTTATATATTAAATATTATTATTAAGTATTTTTTTTTCAGAAAATACAAAAAATGTTTTTAAATTTATTAAAATCACATTCATTTGAAGTATTACATCTTTATTCCCTTTATGTGTTTCAAATCAGTTCTGCAATGGTAGAATTTGCACTCAAAACTTTCTTTCATGCTTATTAAATTTTCAGTAAATTAATTATTTTGTTAATATGCTTTTAATCTCTTTAGTTTAAGAATTTATTTTATTTATTGGAAATGTTTTCCTAGTACTTAAGAATTATGTGTATATTTACTGAGAGAAATAATGTTTGCCTAGTATAAAAGCTAAAAATATTTATTAAAAATTATTTGAAACTTAATAATTCAAAATTCTATTTTTGATCATTCATTTAAATTTGTACAGTAGTTAAAACTATTTAGGGTGTGATTGAGACAGATAGGCTTGTTTCACTTTATAAGCTTTTTTTCATCAAGAATGATAAGAAAATTTTGATTTTATTTCATCTCGCCATGCTTCCTCTCTGTCTTGTATTTTAGCCATTTCATTTTCTCCCTCTTTTCAATTGTAATTGCTTGAATCTGAGATTTGACAAATAAAGGACATTTCAGGAAGTCTTGAGCTATTTACTTTAGAAATAGCCACCTATCCAGTACAGTGGTTAATGAACCTGACTGCTGTGCTGTAGGGTTTGGGCTCGAATCCCAGAGAAGGAATGAATGTTTGTAAATATTTAGTACCTATGCAAAATGGGGGGAGGACTCTAAAGATTCATCGAGCTGCAAGGCCTCTTTGAGGTTGGTTGAAGGGGAACAGAGGTTACAGGCTCCTGACCACCTTCACATTGTTTTCCTTCAAAATTGGGGGTAGAACTTAGCAAAATTGTACTGTCATCTGCATCGTACTTAGCTGTAGCTTTTACAGCTAACAACAGGCATAAAACTAGCCTTTTGCGACAATGAATTTCATCAGCCTCCATCTGACACTGTCAATCAGATGACATTTGCAACAACAACTTTAGATATAACTGTCATTCTTCTGTAATTCCCGTGCTTATTATAATTTGACAATGTAGCATGAGGTGAAACTGCAAAAGGTTATCGATAACTTATTTTAGACAAAAAAATTTATGACTTTCATTTAATAAGCAGCATCTATACCACCTTTAAAAATATTATAAAATGTTATATTTTCAGGTTTGTAGGCATTACTGGTGGTTTTGTTGATTTTCTCGTCATTGTGGAAAGTTGAATTGACAAACGAGTTTTTCTTCTATTGGTTTGTAACTCAACGCACCTTTTTAGATAACCAAATTAAAGAGGCATAGGATTCACTTTCATAAATATGTTAAGGTATAATAAATAAATAAAAAGATTTAACTAGTGTTAAACACAAGAATTAAAATGTCAGAACTCAATGAGGGAATTTTCTGGAGATAAAATTAAAACTGCTAAATTAGTGTGCTGAAAACTTTCCTCTCAGGGAGTTGACACAATGTAAAAAAAGTCAACTAGCAAAGTAGAAAGATCCTTAACATCAATCTGAGTATACCTAGCACTAGCAGGAAGTTATGAAATAGAACTAGAGAAAGCAGAGCACTCTCTTGCCTATCACTACAATATATAAATTGTGGATTTTTTTTAAATTGAGAAAAAATCTCATATTGCAAGTTCCTGAAGGTTACGCATTTATGAAGGATAATCTTATTTGTATCATCTTCAGCTTCTATATTCAGGGCTCCTAATGATTTTCACCTCATTTAATCCTTTTCTTCATCATTATTCTTTCTTTCATATGCAAAGTTTTGTATACTAGGTGTGCCTATTAAATAACAAGACTGACACTGCTTCAGAAAAAGTAATTATGCACCAAACACCAACAACAAACAGCTATTTAGAGTGAAGCCTTCTCTTTTGAGTGCTGTTCCTCTTGTTCCTGTAAGCAAATCCATCTAACTGTAGTCTTCATTCATATTAGAGTTGTTTTTTTTTCGCTTTGCCTGAAAAATGATAAGTGTAACAATAGAGCAATGAATTGGTGAGGAATTTAATATGAAACTTGGGAAAACCATTAATTATAATTTATTGAAAAAAGTGTATGGCCATGAAGGTTTATTGCATGCACATGTTTTTGAGTGGTTTAAGTGTTTTCAAAATGGCCAAGAAATGTTGAAGATGATTCATGCCCGAATTGCCCTTACACATTAAACACATATGATAGTAAAAAAATTGGTAGTCTAGCTCAATCTGATAGTTGGTTTAGTATTTGTGTCATTAAGAATTGGCAAAGAATCTATACATCAAATTTTAGGTAATTTTGGCATGCAAAAAACATGTGCCAAAATATGAACAAGGAAAAGCTCGCAAAAATATTTGCACTGACACTTTGAATGCCATTGAAAATGGCCTAAACTTATTGAAAAGGATAAATCATGTGATGAGTTGTAAATTTTACTTATGATCCTAAAACAAAGCACAAATCTATGCTCTAGAATAGCCCTTCTTCTCCGAGAGCCAAAAATACTCGATTGAGCAAATCAAATTTCAAAGCAATGAGGATTGTTTTTTCCAATATTTATAGAATTGTGTACCTTCACAATTTCCTGAAGGTCAAACTGTTGATCATCATTACTATTTCCCCCTTTTTACTGGACTGTGTGAAAGAAAAGCAAAAAATTACCCAAATTGTTGAAGGACCATGGGTTCTCCACAAAGTGAATGTGCCCGCTCATTCCGCATGTCTGTCAAAAGGTTTCTTGCTTAGTACAACATCCTAGTATTAGACCATCCATTTTATTCCCTGAATCTTGCATTATGCAACTTCTATCTGTTTCCTAAGGTGAAATCTGCATTACAAAGAACAAGATTCGAGTCTGTTTAATGTGGGAAAGAGAAAGCTGCATGTTTCCTATAGAAGCTAACACAAGAACACTTTCAGCACTGGGGGGTTCAAACAATGGAAGATTCACATGGAGCATTGTAGGGATAGAGGAGAGGTGTATATTGAAGGTGATAATGAATATGTGTGAAATCATCACTCATTATTTAATAGCCACACCTCGTAGATCACTAGATAGCTTTTGTAAAGATAACATTCCTCTTTAAATTAATGATTGTTTGGCACGGTTTGACTTTAAAGGTGGCACTTGCTCTAATAAAACCATTCAACTAATCAATATCTATTATATTTCCATATTTGAATTATAAACTATAAAAAGCATATGATTTTTTTTTACTTCCAAGGGGCTGTTGTCGTTTTAATTACCAATACATTGTTCTTTACTTTTGTCTAAATGCCAACTTTCACAAAAAATAAACTTACTTTTCAATCATATATTATAACAGTGAGATAAGTTTCTCATATAATTTGTATTGAATTAAAGTAAAACTAAGCAATTTTTTTTTATCAATCTATGCATTGTTATAATTTATATGCAGTCTGGAATTCAAGGAAGTAATAGAGTATAATCAAATTATTGAGAGTATTGCATCTGTAAATGGACTGCCAAGAGGATTTCTAGAACTGTTTCTTTGTAGTTTTTCTTTTTTAAAAGTCCAACAATTTTTTCACAATGGCAATTATTTACTGAGGTCACCACACACATTATAGCAACCTTACAAATGGTCAACTAATTGCCATGCATAATCAAGACAAAGAAAAATTGAATCATTTGACACATAAAATGTATTGTCTTATGTAAGTTAAATTTGAATTCATTTCTCAAAATTTTGTCATAAAGATTTGATTTTTAGACATCTTAAATATATATTTCAGAATATATCCCTTTGGTCGCTGAAACAGTTCATTACATAAAACTTTTTTTAAAAATTTCTTTTTTAAAAAGTTTTATATTCAAGTATAGTACCATGAAAATTATTTTTTAATGTAAACTACATATTAATTCTTTTGATTAAGTTAATATTAAAATTTCAGAATATGTTACATGCAAACTAATTCAGTTATTAAATTTTGCTACAGTAAAATATTTGAGAACTACCTTTTTTTTTTCAAATAATGGGATGTAGAGTAAAAAAAAAATATTAGAACAAAAATTTTATATATTAGGCTGTTTTTTCAGTTCTGGTAATGCAATGTAAGTGAATGAATATTGCATTAATCAACTTACTCTTTTTACTGGATATTTATATTGAATGCCAAATCTTTGAACGAAATAAAAAAGCATATCATTAATTAAGAGTCTTCAGCCTTTCATGCTTGAGGGCCAAATTAATAAATTTACAATGATCCACAAGCTACATCAATAAATTCACAGTGATCAGCAGGCCACACAACTGTCAAATAAATATTGTAATCAGAAAATTTATATAAAAAAGGGGAGGGGTTGTTTTACAAGACTACAATTGATTTTAAGTTAAGAAATGGTATTTACATATTTGTATATATATATCGATTTTTCAAAAGTTAAATGGGAAGGTGTGGAAGAAACGGTGTTTACATATTTGTATATATATATATCGATTTTTAAGAAGTTAAATGGAAGTCGAACTAAAATACTTTGCAAACCTGTTAAATATAAGAGTCAGCTTTTTTTCAGAAAATTTCTAAGATTTTATGCATAGTCAGATTTTTTTATATTTAAAATTATCTAAGACACAGTGAAATTTTTGAAAAATTAATCATTTTCAGAAAATTTCATCTCAAACGGATATCAAACACATCCATGAAATGTTATGAATATCAAGAATGACAGAAAAAAAGGGTGTTTATTGTAACAACAAAACAAAGGCAATTTTTTTAAAAAAAATTGCGTAAAATTTAAATGAGAGGCCCCAAGTTGAAGACCCCTACCATAAATGAATTAGCTAATTGTATATCCTGAATGCATGGAGAATAATTTGGAATTTCAATGTGTGTGTATATATATATATATATATATATATATATATATATATATATATATATATATATATATATATATATATTGCATTTTTAGATGAATGTATAAATTATGTAAGCACATTTTGTATGAGGTTGTGTCAAAAAAATATTTCATGTAAGGTAGTATCTTTAACAATAAATACATCTAATTAAAATTACACCATTTGAAATACATTTTGTCTCTTCCTTCCATATTTAGGAGGTCCTTAAATGGTCCTTATCCTTGCCACTTGATTGAACTGTGTGCTCATACATTTTATTGTGAGGTTATTTTTGTTCTGTAAGATAAGAAGGTTGAAGAGCAATGCTGTAACATTTAATATTTTCAGTATTTGGTAAAACATTTGCAGAGACTTAAGAAATACTAATGAAAATGTACTTGATGCTATAATATTGAGATTGAAGTAATGTAAGTGGTATAGGTGGTTTAAAGAGAGCCAAGAATCCATCCTGTGATTGAATTCTTGGCTCTTGGATTGAAGTCACAGGATGCAGAGGTTCTTGAACTTAAGAATCTGGGCATCCTGCAACTTGAAGAAGGAGGAAAATGTTAATTTTGCATCTCGCTGTGTATGCAAAGATCGTCATCCAAACCATTGAGAACATCGCCAAGGCTGCTCACTTGTTGAAGATTAGTTGCCAGATGATTTTAACATGTACCAAGTGTCTCAGTATGTTTTTCTCTTATCTTTTGACTTCTAGGAGAGAAATGAGAATATAGGATGAATTGATTGACAAAGTCAATAAAAATTAAACTTCTTGAAATAAAATAATAAAGCTTGAAGCTTGGTGATATATATTTGATATTCAGACAAATATGCTTCTTCAGCATTGAAATCGCCTCCTCGCCATGATAAAAAAAAAACTGGCGAGATAGGAGCATAAGAGTCAAATAGTCATGATGGAGATATTCTTGTTTCTTGAAGAATTGTTAATTCAGATTTCCAAAAGATAGAACATTGAACTAGGGAGTGTTATTTAGATATTTTGTGTTGTTTGAGGAAGTCTACTCTTTGCAAATACCCTGAAATGTGATGAAGTGTACAGTGGTATCTTTTGTATGAAAGCAAACCTGAACATTGGTTTCAAATGGTCATACAATTTGTCTCCAAAACTATTTATTTCTGTTATTAAAACGACATCTACAAGCACAGCATCAGATGAGGTGAAATTAGCGTTGTAGGCCTAATAGGAGGTTGCAAAAAAATGACTTCTTGAACTGTTTCAAGAAGTTGTTCAAGATCTGACAACTGTGTTGTCATAAAGAAATTACTTTGCGTTTGTGCATCAGTATTTTAAAATATTCATCAAGTCTTTAAACTTTTAGATTCTCTCTCATACACCCAATAAAAAGAAAATTCACAGGAATGGCAAGATGTATTATGAAAGCTTTTAAATAAATAAAAAAATTGTTATTATAAAGAATGATTGATATTCTAATTTATATAAATTGATGAAACATATGGTCAAATATTTTGTTCTTCTCTATTATATCTTTTTTTTTTTCAGTAGGTTTTGTTATTATTATATTAGGTACTGATAAAAATAATTTGGTTATCTTTGGACAGTTTATAAATTAATAATTTACTTAACAAGATCATTTTATTACATGTCAGATGTGTGCTATTGACAATATTTAATTTATGTGTAAAAGTAAAATTTTATCAATATTTTATTTGTTACAGTATTTTAATCATTAATTTGATTTCTATCAATTCTCTAAAAAAAAGAACACCAAATTTATTTGAATCAAACATTAAGCTTCATAAGTATAATTTTAAATATTTTTCAACAAAATTATCTGTTGAAAATGAATAAGGAAATTATAATGTAGTGTATATTATATAACTTTATTGGTTGACCAAAGCTAACTTTTAACTCTTATCTTCTCATTGTAAAAAAAATTATATTTTATTTTTAACTTATGAAAAGCCCAAAAAATTTCATCAATCTGTTTTTAACTTTTTAAATCTTATGTATTCTAAAGTATAAAGATGTCATATTTAGCTATATGAATTTAAAGATGTTTTCAGTATGAATGATATAATTTAACTTTCACTATTTTGAATTGATAACAAAAAATACAAAAGTATAAAATCTATACAAGAATCAAATTACTTTCTTAAAATTTTCTAATACAAGAGAATCTTATTTTTAAAAAAATATTTTGCTGTTTACTCTACTATTGGATGTAGGAGAAAGCTTTGTCATTTTTTTTCTAAAGAAAAAACAATTTTTTTTTTCACTTTTTATTTAAAATTTAATCCAATACATAATTTCCTTTGTTAGTTACAACTGTCTGGCAGCATATCTAACCCCCTGAAAAATAAGTCATCTGTCTTAGAGGCAAAGTATTCTTTCACTGCCATTTGAACACCCTCATAATTTATATATTTATTTCTATCAAGAAAGTTTTGTAGGAACCTTAACAGATGTTGTCAGGTGGTGCAATATTAGGAGAATAATCTGGTTGAGGTAAAATTTCCCAAACCAACTCAACAATTTTTTGTGTGGTTTTTCTTGCCACATCTCTAACATTGTCATAATGAAGAATTACTCCCTGTCTGTTGGCCAAAGATGGGCATTTACTTTAAATTTCTTTATTCAAAACATTAAATTGGGAAGAGAAACGATCTGCAATGACTTTCACTTTCTTTCAACAACTCATAGTGCACTATACTCTTGAGGTCCCACCAACAACACACCATAGCCTTCTGATGCACATCAGCATTGCATATGGTGGTGTCTCCCCTTTGTAAAAATATGCCCTTTTTCTAACTAGGTGTTTATACACTATCCACTTTTCATCTCTGATCACCAAGTGGTCCAAAAACTGCTCCCTTTTGTAACAAGTAAGATTTGAAGAACTTATTGAAATTCTGTCCATTAAATTTTTTCACTTAATTCATGTGGCATGCAAACAGAGGTTTTGGGACATGAAACCAGGCTTTTTAATGTGATCCAAAGCAGTATTCTGATGAATTCCAAGTATGAAGCCCACTTCTGTGGAAGTTAACATGGGATTTGTCTTGATTGTACTGCATAGCACTTCCTCATTGACATCTGATGGCCTTCCTGATTTGGGTTCATCTTTTAAAGAAAAATCACCTGAATGAAATTTCATAAACCACCTTTGGCATGTTTAATCTATTACTGCATCTTCTCCAGAAACGTCACACAAAAATTTTTTTGTGTCTCCATCACATTATTTACTTTTTTTTGGAACTCGAACACAATGTCTTAAATACACTTTTTCTTCATTCATGTTGAAAGTTTTGCAAGTTTAAAAAACTCACTAAAATATGAGAAAATATTTATAAATCATCAATCATATGCTAATCTGTTTAAACTGGTTTCAGTCGAATCCGAATTCTTGCTAAGGATCGAAAATGCATAAAAAGTGCATGTGTTCAAAACTGACAGAACTTTCCTTTATACGACCTCATACCTAGTATTTTATGTTGTGATTTCTCTACTACAATTATGTTGTAAATTTTGTTCATATTGAACTATGTCTTTTAAAACTTAATCACAACTTGGTTTTTTAAAATTACAAAAATTTTGAGCTTTACAGATTTCTAAATTTGATTTAACATTTATAGAATTTTAGATGTAAACAAAATATATGCATATGTTTTTAGAATATAATAATGATACACTTTTAAATTTCTTTTATGTCAGGTTCTTTATGCCTCATGGTCTGTTTATTTACACAGATGGTAGTTTTTGGGTTACAGATGTAGCTCTTCATCAGGTATTTCATGTGAAAACTTTTATATGGAAATAAAAATGTTTAAGGCCATATTAATAGTGAAATTCATAAAGGAATTAATGTTTCTGAAATAGTCTGTGAATATAATGTATTGTTTTAATTTTTCTTTTTTATATTTCTAAATTTCTAGAAAGCAACTTTAAAAGTTTTTTTTTAAATTTGTCCTAAGAAATTCACTTAAAATAAATTTTGATTGATGAAAAATACATTGTTCTAAGTTTTCTTACATATTTAATAATAATGCATCTTAGAAGTAAAGAATAATCATCCCCTTTTTAAAGGTTATATGTTGTTTTCTTTTACTTTTTTAGATTTACATAATGCTTTTATCACATAGTTTTATTTAGTATTAATTTTTAAAGAAATTTTATATCCTAATGTTTTGGAGATTGTCATGGCAAAGATGTTTTCATTTTACATTAAAATGTTTCAAACTCTCCAATTTGTCAGTATTTTACTTCAAAACAGTAATTTATAAATGTCGGTTTCAAAAGAGCTTTGATGAATAAATAATTGGTTTTGGTGGGATTCAAAAAATTCAGTAGGAAAGAAAAGAGTTATATATTGTATGTTGTTATATAAGGACTCTAGATTACATGTATATTTTCAAAAATATGAAGAAAGCATTGGTTATTGAGGGAAGAGGACATTCATTATATAAAGCAGTATTTAAAATGTATGGCAAATTTTTACATACAAGAACATAATATGAAGTATTCATAGTGATATGTAGAAATATTTTTCCCTCTTTCTATGCCATGTGTTAAATATTGATGTTATCTTTGCTATCACTATGAAGCACTATTAAAAATATTACTTCAGTGATATGCAAATAGCGCTAATTCCTTTACTGTGGAATCTTGGAAAAAACTTACCTTAATGTACACTAAAATAAATATTTAATAAATGTAGAACAATATATTTGTATTGGAAGTAAAATCTTAATATTTCAAAAAATTTACCCTTTGATTCCTATGATTGTCATTTATATTTATTTTTGTCATATTTTGAGTAAAAAAATTAAATTCATTATGCTAATGAATTTATAGTATTAAATTATTGCTTTCAAAACTTTATCTTGATTGTTTATTGATCACCTATGCCCTGTGAATAATTTAATTGTAGCTCAAATTAAAACTAAAAAAAACAAAATTTAAATGTAATCTTTTCTGACTAGGTTTTCCATTTTACTGCAAATGATTTGAAGAAACCAGCTTTGACTCTTGGTGAAAAATTTATCCCTGGTAATGATAATGGACATTTTGCAAACCAGCAAGTGTAGCTGTGAGCAAAACTGGAGATATTTATGTTGCTGAAGGGTAAGAGAGTATTAAAATATTCAATCAACTTCTAATTGTTAAAAAAATGAAGATGAGCATTTTCTTTCATAAAATGTTTTTTGATTTATCAGTGTCTTTTTTTATCTTATATTACTATGTAGATATTGCAACTCCAGAATTATCCGATTTTCTGCTGATGGTAAATTCTTGAATCAGTGGGGAAAACAAGATAATGTGTTTGAATGTAAGTTGGAAGTTTTTTGCTCAAGTTTTGTAAAAATTAAACTCTCTTTTTCTTAAACAATTAAATAAATATTTTGATAAATATTTGATCTATATATATATATAATTGTTATGTTAATATTTATTCTTGTAATTGAAATTTTTTGTTATTTCTGAAGTTAATAAATCCATGCAAAATATATAAGTTATAAAATATAATCATATGTATTTAATTAGTATTGTAACAAAATAATGAGATGTCAATGAACTTGTGAGATAATACATTAATATTACATTTAATTGGCATAGGAAATGTAATGTTATTTGCAGGTGGTTAATTACTTGTGTTTGTTGGTTGCTTTGAAAATTTGTATATATTTAGATCACTTTTAGTTGATATTTATGATAACTTTATTGATTAAATGTGTTATGAAACAAATTGACCTTAATTTGGAAAATAAATTTGTGTTTTGTTATAGTATTTTCGTGATTGGCTTTTTTTAAAAATAATATATTAATGTTCATTTAGATGTGTTTACTGTATATTTCCATGTATAAGCTAAGAATTTATTAGATTTTTTTAAAGCGTAAGTATAGAGATCAGCTTATATACAGAATACACTAATCTTGGAAGGTACCTATATTTTAGGGAAAAAAAAAAATTTGTTTATATTTTCTATTAACTATGCATAAACAATTTTTCTTTCAATGTTTTCTGTATTTTGAATCAAATCTTTATTTTAAAAAAAGCCACTTAAATCCTTCACTGTTGGTGTTAGTATCCAAGTTTCCGAATAATCCATAAAATTTTCATTTATTCCTTGGGATTTAAAGAACTGTATTAATCCTGCAGCTGTTAAAACTCTATTCCTTTAAAATAAGTATTAATAAATTTTTTACTAAAATTAAGCATACTAATTAAATTAAAGTGATTTTTCCCATTTTTGACTGTAATGCTTATATATTATTCACTTCCAAAATATCAAGACACAGTAATCTTTTAATGATTTATATTTTTGTTAACCCTGTAGGAAATAATGTACTTTTCTGAAAGAGCAAGATAAACGTATGATTATTGATTTAAACATCAGAGGTGTGTGTGTTGGATCCTTTCATATTGAGTGGCAAAATTTTGCCACTATCAAATAAAAATATTTTTTTAATATATTAATAAACAAAAGAAACCTACCATATTTATTATTTCTCTAAAGCAAAATTCTGAGTAATGTAGCTGTATTCTCTTTGATTTTTCAGTATTAATTGATCGTAATAATTGCCAAATTTCAAATTTTTCTAATAAATGTAAACAACATGCAGTGAAATTTTCTTTTCAGTGCCATGTTTTCCTGAAAAATTATGTGGTATAATAATCAAATGAAAAATGTTTATAGAATATTTTTGCTCTCTTGAATTTTGAATCTTTCAAAAAATTACACCTATTTGTATGTTGAGAACATCTTTAATAAAAATATTTCATAAAATTAATTGAATAAGTTCTTAGTAAAGGAGATTAAATGAAAGATTATTTGTGTAACACTTGTAGTTTTTATGCTAAATTTTCTAAACTTACAATAAGTTTGGAAAAACCATATTTTTTTTTTAGGTGCTTTGCTTAATTTTTTGGATCTATTCTAGGAAATCCACCTGTGGGCAGTTTTAGAATTCCACACAAAGTTGTACTGTTAGAAGATCGGATTTAACTTGTGTAGCAGATCGAGAAAATGGTAGAATTCAGTGTTTTACTATGGAGTCTGGACGATTCCGCTTTCAAATTCAAAGAGAAGAATTTGGTGGAACATTATATTCTATTACTTATGCTCAGGAAAAAGGTAATTAGTTTTTAATTATTACTGAATAAATTTTGATATGAATTCAGTAAATCAAATTAACATGAAACTCGTTTAATTTAATTATAAAAAATATTAGATTTTCCGTTTATTTTAAATATATTTGTAAAAAAGTGTGATTAATGTTTTAATTTTTGAATATTGATTAATTAGAAGATAATTGTTGGTTAGTGGATTGCACTTGATTCAATCAAAAAAGTTTATTTGAAGGAAGGAGAATAATTTTTGTTGAGAATTTTTTTATCCAAATGTCAGTACATATTAGGAATTGTGATAGAGAGACCTTCAGTTTTATATTTGGCAGGCAAGAGTTTGACATTATTCTGCTGATGAATACCATTGTAGGGAATTATATACAAGTACAATTGAATTTCAAATTCCTCAAGAAGTGTGAAATATAAAGTGAATAAGATTCTAGTTCATAGTATCAATCTTGTTATTTTATCCATCTTTTAAAATCACAATATTACCAATAATCCTCTGTACTGCTTTAACCAGATCACATGCCTAACTCTTTTTATTATTATTTTTTTTTGTGCAGCTGATAGATTACTTTGAAACATATGCTAAAAGAAAGCGTATAAGTTGTATAGTAAATGGGATAAATTCCTCATTATTAGAAAATTGTATAAAATAAAATAAACTATTTGCTGCAAAATCTGGCATATAAGTGCACTTTTAGCACATAAAACAAGAGCGAAATTTAAGGGTGTGTTATACACTGGGTATAAAAATGAGTTTTAAAAATAAAAAAGGAGTTGAGCATAGAAAAGAATTGGACTTCTACATAGATCAAAATGTTGTTTGTTTATCAGAAATGATATTCCTTATGAACTTAAAGGGCCTGTAGTTCTAGAGTTACTCTATTTTTTTCAAAAGCCTGGGATAATACCTCAAATAAAAGACTTGAAAACATAAAAGCATTGCTTACATACATTTCAGGTTTCTTCAAAGGGGGGTTGCGCTATACGGCAAATATGCCTAAAAATTAAAAATTGTGGTTCGAAAGTATAGGTGCACATTATACACCAGATTTTATTGTAATTTGAAAAATTGTTTTATAAAAGTGATGAAAAAGCAACTGATAAGCCTTTTTTCATATGTATTTGTGTTATATATTTCTACATTTAAAGTTGTAGTATTTATTCTGGTACTGGATTGAATGGAGTACTTGGTTCTTTCCAACCTCTTATCTCGTATCATGAGATTTTGAGGGACTTCAACATGCTTTCAAATTGCTCTTTTTAAAAGTTTAATGTTAAGGTAATAAACTATAATTGTGGATAAATAAAAACCAGGAATTATACATTTGTGTGATAAGTTTCATGTGATGTGAGAGGTTCAAGTTGAATGAAAAAAATTAGGATTTAATAGTATTTACTTGAATCAAAATACAGAGAACCTTACATAGTCTTAGTGATCAAGGCTTCCCAAATAAGGTGTCTGGGGCATGTATTTTGATGTAGCTATGAATACCGTATTCAGAAAATAACTTTCAAAACTCCAGAGGGAAAAAGGAAGACCGAGAACAAGGTAGATAAAGTGGAAATGTGGTTGAAGAACTTGAGAGTTAATTGATGGTAGAACATAGTATGAAATAAATCAAGATGGTCTAAGCTGACTGAGACAGCCTTGGCCGGTAACCAGCTGTAGTGCTTGGAAAGAAAAATAGTATTTACTCATTTAGCAGTAATATTAAACATACATGTTTTGATTAATAATCAAAATAGAATTATATATACATATATATATATATATATATATATATATATTATAGTTCAAGAAAGGATCAAAACATATTAAGAATGCAAAATTTTAATTATTAATTTCTATTTGTTGACAATAAATTTATTTGTTTCAACTATATGAAATAAAACTTCTCTTCTCACGACAAAGATTGCCATATCTGCTGCATATATATTGGAATTCAATGAAGATTTTCATTTAGTAATGATACTTTCAGAAAATAGATTGCTTTTTGAAACATTTTACAGTATTGATTTTTTTTTTAATCAGAAAATATTTTCTTTTACAAGTTTTTTTTATAATTAATGGTTCTCGGATAAAGAATTCTTCATATCATATCGGAATTTTAAAGTTTCAATGCTTAGACAAATGTTTAAAAAATTATTTTCCAAATTCATACCAAATTTTAAGGCCCTCAAAATTTAAACTTGCAGTCATTTGACAAGTTTCATATAGATGCTTTCATGGAACAATTAGCAAGCCTAAATTATGTAACAATAAATCATCCATAAAAAAATATAATGAATATTATTAGACCGTTGACAGTGTAATTTCAAAATCTTACAAAAAAAAAAAAAAAAATGTTTGGTGCAATTCAAGCAAATAAACAAATATTTTTTACTGGAAGTGTTAAATGCACAATAAAAGTTTTTGATGTAGGAAATTAAGTAAAACAATATTGTGAACTCAAATTCAAGTGATTTTTTACCTAAATTGTTAAGTTTTAGCATTATATTAAAAAGATATTTTTCCTTTGCTAAATTATAAATCTTCTCTTAAATTTTTAAGATTGTCTTTATTTATTTTTTGAAGGAGGCAAAGAATTCTTAAAAAAATGGTTTAGCTATTGAGTATAAGTAATTTTTTCTATAAATGAACTATTCTAAAAAAAATTAAACTTAAAAAAATTCCCTTTAGTGTAGTAACATATTTATGGCCCGGTCACCCATAAATTATATGTTTGAAATATAACTGCTTAATAATGCCTCATTTGGAACAATAAAGACTATTGATCTTTGAAATCTTGTAAGTAGTAAATAAATAGAGATCAGAAAATGAAGTATCTGTTATTAGGAAATATCAGATATTGCTCTTATGTGCTGATCTAGTCCAAAGTTATAAAGTATTTTGCTATCAGTTGCTAGTTTGATTTTTTAAAGAACAGGACTGAAATTGAAATTCTTATTCAAATAAAAAAGATTCTGATATTCCTATGTATAACTTGATGTGACATGACACTAGTAATTAATAATTGATAAAAATATAATTAATCTGTGTGCTTAATATAGACATTTTTTTCATGTTTAACTTAAAATTCAATTTGCCTTTTTAAAATATGCGAAATCAAAAATTTATTGATCCCGATGCCACGTTAGAATATGGTACTCTCTTTATTAAAATTTGAAGAATGTTATTATTAGTAGAAGTTGGCTCACACACACACACACAGTGGCTTAGATGTAGCATGCCTGCTTCATTAGCCCAGGGGTGTTTGTGCTCCGGGGATTTTGAAATTCGATACCCGGAAATTCCGGGGATCGTCGTTCAAAAGGAAGTAGGAATAATAATGAATTATTTATTTTGATCTGGGTAATTTTGTTTGCTGGGTAAATATTTACATAAAATGTAGTAGTTTATATGTTTGAAAATTTATGGTTATTAATTTTGCAAAAAAAGTAATTCATTGAACTTTTATAATTAGGGTGCCAACCTTCCCTTATATTTGCCTGTATCACTGAGCTGAATAAAAGAGAAAATATTGCGTGACGAAGAATTTATTAGTTTTCAAAAAGTACAAAACCCCCTGAAAATATGACAAATCTACATTTCCACAAGAAAAGGAATTAAAAAAGCTCCATACAGAGAATGCACAGAATTAGACGTTAAAAATATTAACTACTTTTCAGCCAGAGCCTGCCAAAATGTTCATAACAGGAAAGCAGTCAGAAAATTGTTCAAAAATATTTTAAACGATTTCTTTTGGAAAAGAAAAGAGCTTGCAATATATATATATATGTTGAAATGTGGTTGTCAAATAAGATCTAATCTGCCTCTCTCTAATAAAGAACATTTAATCATAGCACAAATAATAACACATTCAGGTTTGTTTTTCATAAAAATACAATATATGCACTAAAATTACTTGCATCTGAACCCATGTCCAGTCTGTTGCTAGAAACAAGAACTCAGTTATGTCAAATTATTAAATAATTATCTCTTATATTTTCAAATCCTCGTTCAATTTTTATTTAGAGTTAGCATTTGGTTGACATATTCTTATTGACCAGACATATATAATACACATATGTATGTAATAAAAACTTTAAAAAATAATATTTATAAATGAAGAGCATTGTCAAAACAATAACGTTTTTTATTTAATTCCTCAAATTGAATTTTTTTGTCTTATAATGAAATTAATTAACTGCAAAATTAAAGACTTTATGTGAGAATTCTCCTTATCATTTATAAGCTTAAGATTCAAAAATATATTTTGTATGTATTCTGTTAATACTTCTAATGAATTTTTTAAAAAAAAATATTAAAATTTTCCATGCAGGAAATCTTTTTTAAAGAAAAATTGTTCAGATGGAGTTTTTTGCATTTATATACATTTAGAGATATCTGTAACAAAAATAAAATTAAAAATTTACTTTCATTGGACTTAAAAAACATTCTGCCAACTGTGATTAGATTTTTATTATATTATCAATTGTTCAAATAATTCATAAATTTTTAGTTATATTTAATTCTGAGTTATTAATGCATTTTTCCAGTGTATCATAAGTCCACTAAAAGAGTTTTGATGTTCCTGGAGTTGAAGCCCATGAAGTCATTTCACCCAAAGAAAACTATAAAGGTCATGTTTTTCCCATAACCCAAGAAATTCAGAGGATAGCAAAACAACAGCTGATGAAGATTCTTCTCGATTTCAGACCTCAATTATTATTATGTGCCTCTTAGCAATACCTATTTTATGCCTTGTTTTGATAACTGTTTTTCTAAAAGGCTTAAAAGAAGAGGTGTGTTACTTTTGTGTGTATATTGGGTTCCAAATTTATATTTAGTTAAATTCTATGCATAATTGATTGGATTATTATTTTATATATACTGTCTGGAATATTTCATCCATTGTAATAATGAGCAGGAACAAGATTTGAGCTATGCTTCAAAAAAGCTTCTCAACAAGACTTCAATTTAAAAGGAGGGATGTCACTTGTATGGATTCCATAATTGTGCTATGTTAGGATTAAGACTACTTTGCACAACAATTACAAATTAGTCCAAATGCTTATGATTTCCTGTGAGTTGAAGAAGCTGTTAAACATACCCTGCATGTGATTGATAATTAAATGCATCTTAAGTTAATATCTATAATTCTAGGAGGAGTGAGAGATTCCCCCATATTAATTTAAATAAATTCCTAGTATAACTTCTTTGAAGCAGTAAAATTAAATATACATTTTCCTGTATTTTCAGATCTGATTGATATGTTTTCAAAATTCGTGTATGGGCCTTCACTAAATTATAATATATTCTTAATTGCAACATAGGCATAATTGCTGTCTTCAGTATAATTTATATATTTCTTAACTTTGAGCTGTATTTAAAAGTGATGAGAATATTTATCCAGAAAATGATACTTTGTCAAATGCAGTAGCTGAAAAATGGCATTTAATTAAAAATTAATATTTGATATGTTACCTTTAACTGTCTATAACAAAAATTATATTCAGGGCCATAAAAATTGTCAACAACACAATGAACCTCACTATCTTATGTATTATACTTTGACTAAAAAAAAAAAATCAAAATAAATGACAGTTTTTGCTATGCTTTTTAGTTACCTTCCTTTGAAACTAGATGATAATTTTCTGAATATTCAATTGTCACTCATTTTACATACTACTCATAAGTTAAAAAGAAGACTTAAATTATATTGAAATCAGAAAAACAATGTTTTTCTTGAAGTATTTTTCAGATAATTTTGTATCAGAATTTTCTGTGAAGTTGGCGTGCTTGAATTTTCAAGTATTTATCAACTGGATTTGAAAAGTTTAAAAATTTAAGATTTAAAATTATCTCCATTCTTGTTGACTGGACAATTATTTAAATTCATAGGGAAATGTCACTTCCGGAATTGCTGATGTTAACTTAGGGCACATTTTGTTTACCATATAAAAGAAAATCCAGCCCTAAAGTAAATAAAAGTAGATATTGAAGAATGCTTAATGCATAGGAAAAATTTATTTTATGATTGATTTTGTCTTTTTTTTGTGTGTGTCTGTATTTTTAAATTTTTCATTTACTTTTAAAAAATAACTGAAATTATTTTACAGCTTTCTTAAATTTAAACCTCTCTCTCTCTATATATAGAGAGAGACATATTTGACCCATGCAAAGTTTTATTTATGTTACAATCCCGGATTTTCAAAAGCATATAATCTGAACTTTAATATGAGTGATTAAAAATAATTTTAATTTTATTGTTCATGGGCTGTGTTATTACATTTGTCATAAAAAAAAGTTTATGTGTGTACAGATTTTAAAAAAGTGCAGTGCAGAAAAATTATAAAATAAATAAGTTAACATTTAATATTGCACAGAAATGTGTTTGTAAGATAATGTAAGAGATATGGCTAAGCCTAGTGATCAAGCTCACCGACTTGTAGTTGATGCGTCATGAGTTTGAATCTAGAGTTGCTGAAGACCCGCCTTGTGTAAAGGCAGCTGTTGCACATTAAATATGTTGATGCTCAAACGTCCTCCCATGGCTGTGGTGTGGAGGTTAGGAGAAAGCTAGTGCCAGCTTGGGGGTGTCATCCTTATCACTCTGACCATGGTTCAAAAATTATGAGGTCCATACCCAAAAGCTCTTCTGTAATGCAACATTCATATTCATTAACTCAAGATAATGTAAAAAAGGGAGTGGGTCTTGTTGAATTACAAAAGCAACATTAATCTTCAGTAATAATTTGGGTTGGTTAGCTGAAATAATCAAAGTATGAGATTATTTAGAGTATATATATTTTTATTTGATAACATACCATGTAAATCCTTTTAATATTAATGTGTTATCCATTTATAGTTGTATTAATTATTTAACAACTATCACATTAAATATTTCAGGTAAATTTCAACAGTCATATTTTGGGAACTTGAGAAAGGTTGATGAGATTGCTCAGACTCCTCATCCCAGGACAAATTCAACCTGGAGTGATCTTTATAATCCCCACAAAGGGTTTGATCAGGTCTCCTTAGAAGAGAGTGATGCAGATGGTGATGATGGAAGTGAATCTGACATCGAAGAATATAGTGCCATAGCAAGGAAGACCTAAGTTAAAAAAAATTGCAGAAATTTTCTGATATTTAAGGATAGCTTTTTTGGAAGCAACTGAATTTCCTGTGGTTTTAGTTTCTTTTAACCTAAGGTATAAGTAATTTGAAAGTATGAATTCATAATTCGTTGGTAAAATAAATGTTTTTGTTTATATGCTATTTTTGAATCATCATTTTGTAATTGAATTCAAAAATAGTATGGAAATTTTAAAAAAGGTTAGTGATTTTTATAGAAAATTGCAAAGCATTTTTATGTAATGTGATTGTGTTATTTTCATTGATTGAAGTTCCCTTATTATTGCAAATGAAGATTTATATTGACATATTTTAGTTATACATTTAGTTGAACAAATAAATTTTTATATTATTGTTATTATATATTTTTATATATTTATTTTAGACCAAAAAAAACTTATCGATATATTTATTTTTTGGCTTAGTTTCTTTAGAAATATTATTTTCATCTTGCAGTAATTTTAATGTTTTAGAGAATATTAGTTTGGTTTAGTTTTTATCAAATATTTTAAAATAACTTTCATTCTATTTTGTATAGTAAAATTCTGTTTTGATAAATCTGTTCTTTAAATTTTTTTCATGGTTTGTTTTAAATGTATATGTATTTATTTCAGTTTTTAAAACTTATAAAAAAAAATATATGTAAATACTAGCTTTAAAATATTTTTTAATTTCTATTAAAATATTAATTTTTTGTAAACTTAAGGAATAATATTTCAAATTAAATGTAAAATTTGTCTCCATATCATCAAAAAACAAAGTGATTGCCAATTTTCAATTATGTTAATTTTTTTTATTTGTCTTCCAATTTATGTATTACTTCCACTCATATTTTTCACCCTCTTTTTAACCATTAGAATAAAATCATAAATATATAATAATTCCTACATAAATAAACTGCTAAGAATGAAACTTTAATAATTTATTTCATTTAAGATATTCTTTAAATTTTTGATAATATAAATATTTCTATGTTTGAAAAATTGAACCATGATTTAAATGTTTCAGAACTATATTTCAAGTTAAAAATGTAATGTACTTTCACCTTGACTTGAAACCATCCTTACTTATGATCACAAAAAATAATTGAATAAAATTAGTAAATAAACAGATAGAGCTACATTTTGTTTTCATTGTATACTATAGAAAACATGTTATATGTTTTCACATTGTATACATGAATTAAATGTACTTAGAATGGATCTTTGTGTACAATTTTGAATGAAAATAAATTTGAAAAATATAAATCTGACCTATCTATCAGAATGGAACCTGGTCATAATTCAAGGAAACTCTGTATACACATTGGAATTTTCTTTAAATTTTGAGTGCTTTATATTTCTGTAGTTACAATTTTTTAAAAAGTCATGAGTTTGCATTTTGCCCATCAAACAATCACTGCACACAGAATTGTAGATTTAATCAAACTGGCTCTTAAAATTCTTACACAGCATAATGTGGAAGTTTTGTCCTTGACATATGACTAAGGCTCTAAATTACGATCTGTTGCCAATAGCCTATATATGTGTGTGTAGAATATTAATTCAAACCAGCAAATGAAAAAATTTTGATATTAATGTTAATCTTGTTTTTCTAAAACTTTAAAAAATTATCTGAAAAGAATTTATGGTCTACTTACTTCATTAAGGAGAATTTTTATTGCATTTGCAAATGTGAAATTTGAACTTTACTTGTAGAAATTTTGTAAGTTTTTTATTTTATTAAGAGAAAAAAAAATATGATTTTCTTATTTATGTTGGTTGTAAAATATTTTGTGTGTTGAATGTAAAAATTTTGTGATGGCTTTATTATGAGTGTATAGTATTATCTCAATCATTCATTTCTTTTTTTTTTGCCCTCTATGATGTTTACTTTAATATCATTTTACATGATGTTTGAGAAAGTGTTATTGTGTGTGCTATTTAGGTTTTTAAAATTATTTTACAGAAAAAGTTTTTAACTACAAAACAGTACTCAGAATTTTATAGAAGGAAGCAGTTTTTAAATGTAATTCTTGATAAAAAGTTTGGAACATATTTAACCCTCTTCGCTGTGCATCATGATGCATTTTTCCAACTATTAGCCGTGTAACCCGTGCTGCTCTTGTTTATGTTTTTTCCTTTATGTTTTTATGTTCATATTTTGATGACCTAATTCTATATTTTTAAAATAAAAACTCTTGTACAGAAATTTTTGTATATTTTAACGCTAAAATGTAGGCTTAATAAGGTTTGAAATACATAATAAACCTTATGCAATTTCTGAACCTACTTTGATAAAATAACTATGCAGCAAGAGGGGTTAAAGAGAAATTTGTTTAGACTTCAACATTAAAGATAAAGCTCAAGTTCAACAGAACTAGCCACTGTTTACAGTTGAACCCCATTGTTAAACTGTGGCTTTTTTAAAGCATTTGCTTGTGTTATTACTTTTAGATATTGTGTGTCATAATTCTTATTTTTCTTGCTATAAAACACAGAATAATCTTTTAAATGGACAAAGTTACAACTTTCTGTTAAGGGCAAGTATTTTAATACTTGCCCCTTTTTCTATACATATAAAATTCCATTTTCTGGAGAAAAAAAAGGATTTTCAGTTGGATTTTTTAATTCATTTTTAAAAGCTTATGATCAAAGAATGACTTATGACCTACCATTTTTATTGGATGATCCAATTACAGAGGATGGGGTTTTACTAACAAGTGAAATTTGAAAAGTCAAAAACAAAAATTGTAAAGTAACTTAGTTGACTTTACATGATTTTGTTGAAATGTGATCAATAATTGATAAGGATCAGTCAGTATAGAGACAAGAACAGAGATATTGTTTAAGATAGTCTGGGTGAAGAGTAGTCAGATAATGAGAAACTTTGATCACATACATTCCTAGGCCCTCAAAGCAACAGGGATATTCCTAAGTCATTTTGAACGAAATAGCAATAATAATATTTGCCATGCAAGAATTTATAAGAAATAAAATGTTTGTAAAACAACAATCATCCCATTAAAGATGGGGGAGTATTCAACGTTCTTTAAATATTTTAAGTGTTTTTAATATTTTTATTTTTTGTAACATGCAATCGACTTGTATATTGTAAAGATAGCATGCTCGATCATCAAGGGCGCCCACCGTACTTTTTTCATTCTAGCTTGAACTCAAATATTTGTTGAAACAACCCTAATTTTTTAATATAAACTAAAAATTGGTATTTTTATTCATAATCCCCCCCTTATTTGTCATTTTCTTTAAAAAAAAAAAAAAGTCTTAGTAAGTGATCAAAAGAATGAGTAATAAATATTCTCACTTAAGTTTAATATAAAAGTATAAATGGAAATTATTTGTTCCTTAAAATAATTTTAAGTAATTGCTTACATTTATATGAAATATATTATTTATATTTAGATCTAACGTAAAATCATTCTAAGTGAATAATATATCATCGTTAAGAATTTCTGCCATTATATTAAAAGCAAAAACTTAAATTTTTTCAATTACAAATTTATTAACAGCTATCATTTATTCTTTTTTCATCTAAGAAATAATATAATTTAGTAGCTGAAATAATAGAGATCATTAATTTAATTAATTAATAGAGAATAAATATATAAATTTTTAACCTGTGTAGCAATATTGAATAAGAATTCCAGTTATGAAGAGCATTGATGGTTATGTCCATTTGTGATCATTTTGAATTTCATTTTCTATTTAGAATCTTTGCAAGGTTGTGTTATGTAAGTCTCTCTTTCATGATGTATTCATGTTTCTCATTAAAATATTTAATTGTAAGATAAAATAATTAATTTTTATAATGTATAGAATGAGTCATTTTTTTATTTTTATTAACAAAAACAAAGTGCAGTTGTTTGAAGCTCAGCTCAGATAGCTCTATCTTGTTCAAAAATTGATATGTAAATTCTTTTGTATGCAAAAGTACAATTCATACATTCAAATTCCACATGTAAGTCGGGGGATTTTTTAAAAAGAAGATCACAGTGATGTAAATTTTGATGCTCAATGGTTAATTCTATCCTAAGATTTAAATTTTTGTTAGTACAAAGATTTTGTTTACATTAAAATGTTGATTTTTAATTGGGACTATATAAACTGTAATCGTTCCTTGTGGAAACGTCAGCATCCTAAAACTGCACTGTGTAACATTTTTAAATGAAAATTTATTTTATTATTTTTGTAGTCAACACTTTTAATCAAGACTGTCACAAGAATACTTATAGTCAGAATTACATTGTCATCAAATAATACATAAATGCTTTGTTTTGCACAAATGTGTGTTTATAATGTATTGCATAAGATGAATTCTGTATTTTAAAATTTCGCAATCTGAACTTGGGGGAACAAATTAGAATTTCATTGTACAAGTTATAAGTAAATTTAAAAATTTGTCTTATGATCAATGTACTTGTGTAAAGATATATATAGTGAACTGTAAAATCATTAGTTTATTTCTTGTATGAACAAGTTAATATTTTATGGAAGGAGCAAGAAGTAATAGATTTTTATGGATAAAAAAATTAACAGTTTATAAAAAACTGTTTGACTATATTTTCCTTCTTGAAGGAAGCAAAGTAATCATGTGAATATCCGTGTTCATATTTTTTTATTTATAATTTTATTTATTTTTTTAATTTGTGCACCTCTGTAAATGCTTTTATGATTACATTTCTGAAAATTTTAAAAATTTTTCAACAAAATTTTTTGTACTGAATCCTCATAAGCATGTGCATGCATGATATAAAGTTTTAAAGGCATAATTCATATTAAAGAATTCTCTAGAATGGCTGCGAAACAAATATTACATATAACTGAAATAATGCATAGGTGTTTAACATTGAACTAAGTGGAATATAATATAAAATTTATATATTTGAAATTGTCATAAGAATAAAAAAATTCTCAAGGTGACATGGTACAATGTATAAAAAATCTTTGACTAAATGGTTTTACAATTTTTTTTTTTTTTGCTGCATTTATATATATTACGTTAAACAGTTTTTGTGCTCAAGGTACTACAAAGTTAATTGTTTAATTTCTTAAAGAAAAATTTAAAAATTTATGAAGGGATTTTAAATGCTACTCTTACAATTATTGACATACACAGACATGAAGCTCGGATTTATACACAAGTACATCAAACTATGTATAACAAAAGTTGGTTTTCAGTTTTCTGTTAGCATAATTGATATTTCGTAAAAATCTTTTTGTGAATGTTTGTGAAAAATTCTATAAAAAATATATAAATTGTAAATTCAGTTATTTTTGAAAAATAAATATTGCTTTGATTCAAAAATGCATACCAGCTTTTAATACATTTACTAATAGCAATAGCTGGAAAAAATGTCAAAGCATTTAGCACTATATGAAAAGAGGCTTAGCATTTTAAATGAAGATAAACTAGTTATTTTTTCTTTCTGAGGTAAATTAATTTTAAGTTTTATTTGTCTTTGGGATGTGAATAAAAATGAACATAAAAGTTTTCAAATTTTGTGTGGTTGTAGAAAATAATGTAAAGACTTAGTTTGGCTAAAAAAATCTTATTTGAATTTTGAAGCGATTTTTGTCAATTGAATCATACTGTGTCCCCTTAAGAATTGCTATTTAACTAATCAAAATTGAAGCAGCCCAAAAAAGAATTCTTTTATTTTGTATAGGAACTACTGTGTAACTTTGAGAAAATAAGTAATGATTTGAAAATAGTATCATAAAAATAATTGAAGCTGAGGATTTTTTAATTATTTATTTCTTGCTTAGCACCATGTTCCAATTTAAGAAAATTGTAAATTTTGATTTATATTTTATTTAGAAGTTAAAAAATCTAGTTTTGGTGATTGCTCTAATACAAAATAAAAAATAATGTTTTGCCAGGTGTAGATTGGATATTGTTCACATTGTATTATAACAAAATAATTAAAGATAAAAATTATCTGTGATGATTCTTAAGCAATGACTTAAACGGTTTGAAAATATTTTGTTTGTGAATTTCAATGTTTTTAGATAAAAAATAAAATGTTATTCTCTGAAAGGAAATGTTGTAGTACCTGCAAAATTTATTGTTGTAAGATATGTAAATACTCAATGTTTTTGGCATGTTTAAAAGTGTACCATAGTTTTTTGAAACGTTTTTTATTTGATGGCAGCTTTTTTGTGTATAATGGGGAAAAATATTATTTAAAGGTTTTATGTAAAAATTGAGTGTCCTAATAAATTTTTTTAATATAAAATCGTCTTTTCAAATTATTTTTTAAATGTGATATTTGTATGTTCATTATTTTGAGACTTATCCAAAAGATAATGAATAAAATATAACATATATGATAATTTTGAAAAGAATACAATTTGTTTATATATATTCAGTCATGGTTTTTTTATGAAGAAGGTGCATTTTTCGCTTTATAGTAAATAATATCAATATTTTAGAATTACTGCATAACTTTTTTTGTTTCCAGCTCTTTTTTTTTAATTTATAACTTATTGTAAACTGTTATATATTATTTATTATATAATAGTAATTACTAAAATATTAATTTAATTTAAAGATTAAAAAAAATGTATGTTTGACAGCATTCAGTACTTAAAATTACTTATGAAATTTGTTTTATTTTCCACAATACTTTCGTCTAAAATACTTCCAGTTTATGAAAACTGATCACTTTATTTCATCATAAAGAGTAAAAAATATAGCAGAAATGCAATATTTCCGTTTATATTTACTAAATAATAGAAAGAAATACAGTGTTTGTTAACATGTGGCTTAAATCAGGAGTGTGTCGTCCCAATACGTTACATACTACCCAGTAAGAATATAAATGGAACACAACAAAAAATTATCTTCAAAGCGGTATAAAAATACTATTTATAATAGTATCAATAACGTTTTAATGTTATTTAATACAGTAGAGTCCCGAAAACTCGGCGAAGTCAATTCCTAATTAGATCAACAAAGAAAAAATTTTATTTTAGCTACTTTTTTATTAAATAGTTACAATTAATATAAATCTGTATATACATATTACAGAATCACAACATTAAGTGGTAATTAATTTTTATTAATTATCTTTTAAAGTATCGTATTGTCATCCAAACAATCCTGTGTATAAAAATTTCATTTCAACTGAATGCTTTAAAACGTGAGAAAAATATCTTTTCAAGTTTTGACACAAGTCACCAACGTGGCTATATTTGTAATTCTTTAAATAGTTATTTTTTATCAATTAATTTTTATTAATTATAATTAAATTATTGTATTGTCATCCAAAATAATCATGTATATTAAATTTTAGCTGATTTGAGCGTTTTGAAATGTATTTTATTAACTATTGAAAATACCACCAAGATAAACAAATATATAGAGAATATGAGTTAATAGTAGGAATTGAAAAAGAATACGTACGAGTGTTTGCTTGAGAATACAACAGAAAATAAACTGCCAAAATACCCTTAAACGAAGGAAATGTACGTACTTTATGAAGTCATAGAGCATCTACTACATGAAAATTAAAGAAAACATAGTATATAGTAATTAACTTGATCAAATACACCAAAAAAAAATACTTTCTAAAGGCATAAAGCTGTCTATAATGAAAATTAAGTAGCTGGCTTTTTACAAAAACTGGCTACTGATTTTAAATAAATGCCCAATGTCCTTTCGTACTGCACTCTGTGTTTTGCTGCTTCATCCCGAAGACGACGAAGAAACATTAAGTCCATTACCGACGCACTTTGTTGTTCAAAATACTGAAGGTGAGGGGATCGACACACACACACAGCCTTTAGTTCCTCCCCATGTGATACTTTAGGAATTTGTACAGTGTCCTCAACAATAACAT
>BMAU01003837.1:0-50354 GCA_019973935.1 Trichonephila clavipes
CAGTAGTTGTAAACAAAGTCTCTTATTAAACCAGGGGTCGGCAGTCTAAGGTACGCGTGCCAGACGTGGCACGCCAACACTTTACAAAAATTATAAGATAAAGCTAAATTGCTCTGTAACTCTTTCAACGCCTAGCGCATTTTTATGTAAAAGTTATTTTTCACTTTCAATTCTCTGCCATAAAATGATTCTGCTGAGTCAGTTTGCTTGTAGTTTGTGTGCTTTAAGTAAAAAAAAACATCTTCCGTTTAAATGTGACTTATTATTAGTGCTAAATATTCAACACAAATCAAAACTATTGAGTAATATTTAAAATGAAATATCACTCATTACGGCTGAGTGAATAAAGAAGAAAGTAGTTTGTTCTTTACACAACAAAAGCTTGGGCATCGACGGAAAAGAAAAAAACAAATGTCTTAGGTATAAATCAAAATTCTGCTCAACATGTTTTGCAGCAGAAATATAAAAAACAAAAATAGTTATTCTATCAACATATTTAATTTGGATTGAAAATAGATTAGGTGAAAAAAATCTGCTCGTGTGGTAGTTAGGTACGGAAGTGAATCTTATTTCATGACAAATGCCCTTTTAAAGCTCCCTTCACACCAAACGATTCCGAGTCTGTAGCAATCTTTCCAATTCACAGCGATTCTGAATGAACAGAGATTTTCTTTCACACGGCCACGGGTCAATCATTCTTCCATCAGTTGCTGTCGAACATGGATGCTGTTTTTAATGTTTTAAGACAATTAACGTTTCAAGCATTAATTTCACAACTATATCCTTATTCATTTATTTTCAAACTGAAATACATGAAACAAAAAATATAAAAACGGTTTCATTTATTTATTTACATTTTGCCTGTTAGTATCAAGTGTAATTATAATCTGAGAAAAGTAGTAACAAATAATAAATATGTATTGCAACTATATTATAATGCAATTACTTTTACAAATAATATATCTAATGTTTTTTTAAAAGACATTTCAAATGTTGTTATAAACTACAGCTTTTGTAGCATATAACAACTATTTTTTTGATTATGTATCTAAAAATGGTTTGCTAATACATTAATGAATTAAAAATTTTACATGCCATTTACATTTTGTTAGTTTCATATGACAAAATTTGAGATCTATGTAGTAATAAAATGGAATCTTTAAAAATTAAAATTATCGACAATATCCGTGCTTTATTTTATTTTTTAGCATTCATAAATATTTAATTTTTCTCTCTCCCAAAATTAAATAAATTCTTATCAAATTGATCTCTGAAGCTATTTCAAACATCCTTCAGAGAATATTCTCTCCCCTTCCTCCAAAGAAACACATTTTGCTTTAAAGTATTAAAATATAAAGAATAAAGTTTTCAAACTTCTAAAATTGAATAAAATAATGCATGCAAAATTAATTTTATTATTTGCGCAATATAGCAGGGATAAAATACAGCCTACACACTCGGCGACAAGAACTAGAGTTAGTTTACATAATGAAAAAGAATACTATGAATAATACACACACACACAAAATATAAGCGCCATCCATTGGCATAAAAACAAACTCATGCTAACCCTTACAGAGAAATTCATTATCTTCAAATATTTGAAATCAGTTTCTTTAATAGAAACTTTATGTGAAAAAATCACTAATAACATAAAAAACAATAAAAATAAACACTCTGTTTGAATTCACTTTTTCTTTAAGAATAGCTCCCTATGGCGTGAAGTGAGAATATATTAAAGATTTATTCCACGCCATATAAATAGTAAAAATGAATGATAATAAAGGTGAAACATATTTTTAATTTACAGCATTATAGAATATTACAAGAATTACTAATTACTTAGGTTGAAACATAGAAATTAAATAAAGGAAAACCCGTCTTTCCTCATGCGAGTCAGAGAGAGAAGTGGGGAGCGAATGTCCGAACGAAGACAAGTTTTTTGAGTGTCCGTTCATATCAGTTCACTTCTCTCTGCTCGCAAGTTGTTTCCAGTTAAGAGGCATTAGGTGGGTGCCGAGGCACGCCACAGTACTCCCCCTCCCCGAAGTACCGAAGGTACGAAAGTCTTAAAGAGTTTTTCATATGATGAAAAGTCCTTTGATTCACAGTCAATGAAAGTTCACAAGTACTTCGGGTTGAATCTGACTCTTCTACCAGAGCGAGTCGTGGCTGGTATGGGCACATTTTGATCAAGTTTAGGAGGAAGTACAACCGGATGGTTACTTTTCTGCACTGGGAAGGGTTTTTTTGTCGAGTCTGTGTCATTTAACAGAAAAGCTGAATTAAGTCGATCAATGCTGATCGTGGATGTCCTGTCATTTATTTTGATTGTAAAGTGCTTGTCGGTCCTACTCAAAACTTCAAATGGTCCCTGATAGGGTGCTGTCAATGATGGTTTAATCCTTCGACCCTAACAAAGACATGGAAGCAGGTTTTGAGGGATGTGTGCACAAAACATGAGGTAGATGAATGACAGGAAGCAGGAGTTGGCTTAAGAGTCCGGAATGTTTCTCTCAGCCTTAAGAGAAACTCAGAGGGATCAGTTGGGATCTGACTTGAAGGTCCAAAGAATTCTCCTGGAAGCACAATGGTTTTTCCAACTACCATTTCAGCTCAGGATGCATTGAGGTCCTCCTTGATGCACGCTCGCAGACCCAGCAGGACCACTGCTAGCGATTCTGTCCATTTGGTATTGTGACATCAAATAGCTTGCTTGAGGGTACGATGAAGGCGTTTAACCATACCGTTCGAAGAAGGGTGGTACGGAGTGTTTCGAATTCGTTGAATTCTCAACATTTGTTTCAGGCTGTAGAGAAGACGAGACTGGAACTGGCCTCCTTGGTCCGTGGTTATGATGGCAGGTACACCGAAACGCGATATCCATTTAGCAATGAAGCTTTTTGCCACGGCTTCAGCGGAGATATCACTTACAGGAATGACCTCCGGCCATCGGGTGCAGCGCTCAATGCATGTCAACAGGAAGGTGAAGCCATCAGATGGTGGGAATGGTCCAACTAGATCTATATGGACGTGCTGAAATCTCTCAACGGTTGGAGCAAAATGTTATATGGGGCTCACGGTATGCCTCTGGACTTTAGATCGCTGGCATGGAATGCAGCATCGTGTCCATTTAGCAATGTCCTTCAGCATGGACGGCCAGACGAAGCGGTCTTGGATGAGGCGCTTCGTGGCACGAAGGCCTGGATGGGAGAGATTATGGAGAGAGCGAAATACTTCAAAGCGAAGTTCCTCTGGCACATAAGGTCGTACTTTTTCTCTACTGACATCACAGAAGATTTCAAGAGCGTTTCCCATTTTTAAAGGTTTTAATTTAATGGATAAGTCATTGGAAGAAATTAAGGTTTTAAGTTCCTCATCTTTGGTTTGACTATCGGCTAAGTGTTGGATGTCAGTGGTTGAAAGATTAAGGGCATTAATTCTTGAGAGAGCATCTGCCACGGAGTTATCAGATCCTGAAACATGTCTGACATCTGTGCTGAAATGCGATATGAAATCAAGATGCCTGAGTTGACGGGGAGAACACGAGTCCGAGATTTTATTAAACGCAAAAGTTAAAGGGCAATGATCTGTGAATATTATAAAATTATGTCTATAAAATTCTAGCTGGTGTCTAAAATGTTTTTTGCTAAGTATATAGCAAGAAGTTAACTGTCATACGTGCTGTATTTTGTTTCTGATGCACTCAGTTTACGTGAGAAAAATGCGATAGGTAGAGGACCATTTTCAGTCAAGCAATTGAATGCACCTCCAACTGCGGAGTTGGACGCGTCAACCAGTAAACAGAGCTGTTGATCGGGGGTAGGATAATTCAGGGTTGCAACGTTAGCCAATGAGAATTTGCATTGCATAAATGCGGTCTCTGCTTCCTCGTTCCAAGGAACGGGACGTTTATCGTTTTTTTTTTTACAATTAGTAAGCAACTTGTTAAGAGGTGCTTGTGCTTTGGCTGCATGGGGTAAAAAAAACGTCTATAAAAATTTAACTTGGCCAAAAACGCCTTAGTTGTGAAATAGTATCTGGCTTAGGAAAATTTGTAATTGCTTCGACTTTATCGTGAAGAGATTTAACACCCTCAGCTGTGAGAGAGATAAGACAACTCAGAAATTTTACAGATGCTTTGCCTAAAACACATTTATTGGAGTTTAACTTGAGACCGTAATCTCTTAAACGAGAAAAGATTTGATGTAAATGGTCAAGGTGTTCGTCCTCGGAGGAAGATGCTATGAGTAAGTCGTCAAAATATGGAATACAAAATTCTAGATGAGCTAAGACTTGATGCATGTGTCTCTGAAATGTTTGACCGGAATTTCGAAGTCCAAAAGACATAGCATTATACTCGAATAGACAAAATGGTGTAGTTACGGCTGTTTTAGGAATATCGGGAGGATTTATTGCTATTTGATGATACGCTCGGGCCAAATCCAATGTAGTGAATATAATTTTTCCATACAGATTTTGAGTGCAGTCTTGAATGTGAGGGACTGGATAGCGGTCGGGAACGGTAACTGAGTTGAGTCTACGGTAATCACCACAGGGTCGATACTCTCCATTAGATTTTTTAACATCATGCAGTGGGCTTGCCCAGGGACTCTTTGACGGACGAATTATACCTTGTGCCAAAAGGTATTCGAACTCTTTCTTAACAGCTTTTAATATTGTGGGTGCGAGGTGACGAGGTTTTGAAAATACTGGCGGGTCTTTAGTTTCTATGTGATGATAAACTTGGTTCGAAGTATCAACAATTATCGGTTGTGAATGGTTAATTACTTCGGGATATTGTTTTAAAACCTTATCGAACTTAGTATTGCCGACTAATATTGCTAGGTTAGATGCTACTTGATTTTTGGAAGTTGGCCGTTCGAAGAAAGTTTAGTGTTGGCGTCGATAACTCTATGATGTTTAGCATCGACAAGCAAATTAAAATATTTTAGAAAATCAACCCCAATGATTGGTTGGCGTCAGTGGCGCACACAAGGGGTGGGCCTGGGGGTCTGGACCCCCTCAAAGCCCTTAACTTTTTTTCCGATTGATTATAATTCTAAGTACATAGTACGTAAAATTTAATTAAGTATTTGTTATTAATGATTAATTTTATTAATTAATGCGAATTATTTATTCAATAATTAGTTTTTTACTGTGTTTTGTTCCCGAAAATCGACAAAATCAAAAGGAGCATGATACAAGAATGGTGAACTTTCGAAACCGGGCCCACTCCTTGAAAAATTCCTGTGTGTGTCACTGGTTGGCGTACATCTGCGATTACGAAAGACCAGGTAAATTGGCGTCTCAACCTAAATCGAGTAAAATTCGTTTTGTACCATAAGTTGGTATTTTTGTGCCATTCGTGGCGTACAAAGTTAAGTCTTGTTGAACTTTAGCATGAGGCGCGAAAGATTTTGGAATAACAGAGATATCCGCTCCTGTATCGATCAAAAAAGTTATCTTAGAGGAAGAATCGGCCAATAAAACGTCGTTAATGAGGCGATCGCCAATGAAGCCAGGAGACGATCGCCATTTTAGTTTTCCGAGCGAAAAGAGTACGGAGTAGTACACTTTTTTGCTTTGTTGCCAAAATTTGTGTGGTAAAAACAATATCCATTTGTGGGTTCTTTGTACCTTTTAAAACGATTTCGTGAATTACTGCGATTGCGGAAATGGTTTGAGTTGCTGGCTGGGTTACGGGAACGCTTCACGAAACTAGATAGCTCGCTTACTTGTGTGTAAGTTGAGCAATTTGTTGTTCTAATTGCTCAGGGGTTTTTTTCAGATGTTGCTACAACTGAATTAATTCCTTGGGAAAAAGTCAGATCATTGATTTTATCAGCAACAGTAGCTAGCTGATTTAAGTTTTCGTTGAGAGCAGCAAGAATTGGTTGCGTTCCGTTAGGTAAGCGTCCGAGCCACAGCGATTTCAAAAGTGGCTCGCCAACATTATCGCCGGTGAGGGAACGCATGCGCGTAAGGAGCTGTGATGGCCGTTGGTCCCCCAATTCTAAGCCCTGGAGGAGAGTTCGAATTTTAGAATCTTCACTTTCTGAATGCACTTCGATTAAACGCTTTTTTAAGGCTTCGTACTTTTTGTTTTCAGGTGGTTTTAGAACCAAGTCGCTAACAGAATTTAAAATGTCTGATTCAACAGCAGATAGAACACAATTAAATTTAGTGGCATCATTTAAAATTTTGGCTAAATCGACCTGCGCCGCTAATCGAACAAACCATAGCGCAGGGTTATGTTTCCAAAAAAGTGGTGGTTTGACTGCCACGTGGGATATTTGGTTACTATCACATTCATTAGGTATGTTGAAAGATAAATAAAAATCTTTTACACAAGTATATTTTACGTTGAAAAGCAAACGTTAGGAAAATGAAATTATATTTGCAATAAAATATGTATACATGATTAAAAATCTTACATGCATGCAATACACAAAAAATTATCTCTTCGCGAAATGGGCAAACAGTTTTTGGAAAAAAATTATTCAGATTATGTTAAACGTGAGTACACAACAGAAATTTTTGAAAAAACATACAGCACACATAAATGAAAAAGAAAAGTATAAAAACTTACTGATTTTCCAGCGACAGCTCAGGCATGAAATAAGTAAAAATTGATGGTGGGAAGAATCTGAGGATGAGATTAAAATTAGAAAATTAAAAAATTAGCATTATTATCTTTAAAATGAACTTGATGTTAACGGATTGCGTTCACGCGTGTTCAGGTCACCAATTATCACGTTCGGGTCACCAATTATGGCGTGAAGTGAGAATCTATTAAAGATTTATTCCACGCCATATAAATAGTAAAAATGAATGATAATAAAGGTGAAACATATTTTTAATTTACAGCATTATAGAATATTACAAGAATTACTAATTACTTAGGTTGAAACATAGAAATTAAATAAAGGGAAAACCCGTCTTTCCTCATGCGAGTCAGAGAGAGAAGTGGGGAGCGAATGTCCGAACGAAGACAGGTTTTTTGAGTGTCCGTTCATATCAGTTCACTTCTCTCTGCTCGCAAGTTGTTTCCAGTTAAGAGGCATTAGGTGGGTGCCGAGGCACGCCACACTCCCGGCTGCTGGTGAATGAGTGAAAAAATCTGACCTGCCGAATCACGCGTGAATGAGAATGACAGTGGATTGAACCGGTTTCGGTTGGTGTGAAGCGAATCTTGGCTTATTTGAGCGGGAAATTATGAAGCCGAATCTTGGTCGATCAGACAAGTTTGATGGTGAATGAATCGGAGTCGTTTGGTGTGAAGGGAGCCTAAATAGACGTTAAGAGCAACTGTAATTCTTTTGAAGTGAAAACTTCCTTAGCCGCGTTGAGCACTTTTTGGTAGGGGAAAATCTTATTGGTTCGCGTCACCAACATGCTCATGACTGGCGCACGCGCAGTGTGCTGTGCGCCTTAGACACTTCTCGGATGGGTGAAATCTCGTGCGTTTGCGTTATCGACATGCTTATAGCAGTATATTTATAGTTTTACAGCTGACGTATAGTGTTGTGTATATCTTATAAGTGAAATTGAATCGATTTAGTGAAAAGTTCAATGTATATATACAGTGCATTGTTGAAATAGTGTTTTTGTTTGATTATTATTTGAATCGTTTAATTGAAGAATCATTGTGCAGTACAATAGTGAGTACTAAATAAATATACTAATATTTTTAAGATAAAAAATAAATAACAGAAAATTATTTTAAATACTCGTATTTATTTTTTGGCGTTTGAAAATTTTATATTATTTAAAATTATTTTAAATCTTCGTATTTATTCTGGCGTTTGAAAATTTTGTATTATTTATTTCCTAATATTCTCAACCTCTGCAATGCATCACGCAATCCGGATTAGTATTTCAGAGTGGCCTAGACGTTTTCTTACTACCGTGGTAAAACAGACTTCTAGTTGTTCAATCATATTTTTATCGTTGATTTTGAAATTAAAAAGTTTTATAAAATCTAATAATAATTCAAGATTAATGTGTTGAAGTTTAAAATATGGTTATGAATGCAAAATTATAGCTTATTACCTTATATCAGGGGTGTCCAATCCAAATGACCTTGCGGGCCACTTCGGAAAAACATAATCTCGCGGGCCGCACATAAAAATATGTATCTTTATATCAGATTTGGAAACAAAAAAAACATTTATTGGAGTGAATATTTAAAACAGAATGAATTATTATTGTTTTCATGTATAAAGACAGATAATACAATAATGTTTGCATAATATAATGCAATGATCAAATAATGTTTAAAATATTAGTGTGTGTTGCCATTTTCTTGAAAATTACGGTGTTCCTTTCGAATTGATCTTTCGTTACTCATTGTTGAAATTTGATTGTGCTGTCATTCGCAAGCGATTAAGTATACATTGTCCTTTATCTTAACTATCCTGAATATTTTTTTAAAACTTTTAAAAACATCTCTGATTGCCTCTTGCTTTTTGGGCACTCCAAACAGAAAAGGAGGAGAAATGAAAATCGCACACACAGAGAATTACGTACCATCCATAGTAAAGGATATGCATAATGCAAATCGGAATTTATTTAAAAAGTAATTCATTACAGTAAAATCAAATTAGCTGTTTGATAAAATATAAATCTATTTTAAAAGGACATTTCTATTATCAAAAAGGATTTATTTTAAAAGAAGAGCAGGTTAATGGTAAATTGTAGATATATATATATATATAAATTTTTCTCCTCAAATAAATTTCAAAATGAAAGACCTGGTATTTAAATTTTTTTTAAAAAGAGTCGGTGGGCCGCAACTTACGTACTGGCGGGCCACATGTGGCCCGCGTGTTGGACACCCCTGCCTTATACCATTAAAATCTTTAGTTTAAAATAATGAAAACGCGGCTCCGACTTTAATTCCACTAAATATTTTATTTAAAAATTTAATGTTTCGAAATTATTAATTTAAATTGTCAAAAATAAAATATGTGCTTTGCTATTTTTTGCAAAATGATTATCTATAATTTTATATCCTTGGATTTTATTATTAGAAATTTACGAAAATATTGTCATGGAAGAGAATGGGCAATACATATTAATGGGTGCCGTTTATATGGTTCCTGGTTTATATGGTTTATATAACTCCTGGAAAATATATGAGACAGATACAATTTTTATTCGAAAATTTGATGATTTATACAAAAGAAGGTTCTGAAATAATCGAAAAAGATTTGGCGAAAAATAGGATAATGTACCGATGATTTTTAGTGGAGACTTCAATATTAACTTTGCAGATGATAAAAATCTACCACTTTTTTAAGTTAATTGTTTCATTTAGAAATTCAATATGTCCATTGATCGAAAACTCAGTACTACAAAATATAAAACGACGATCCATGCGGTTTTAAGCGATACTTAAATTTGAATCAACATTTTCCTTTCTTACTTTAGTTACCATAAGCCTATTGTATCTTTTATAGAACAAAATCAAATAATTGAATGTACAAATGTCTGAGTATTGTTGAAATTAATGACAATGAGATGCAAACAATTAAAACAATGTTAAAAATCAAGTACATTGAAAGTTAAGTAAATACAAATACTATCCCTAAATAATATGATTGTATATTGTTATTTCAATTGAATTGTATTTATATTTTGTCATGATCTTGTGTGTGTTCAGCCCGTAATATATTTGAATAATAAAAAACCATATAAACATGCTTATAATTGTTGCTCGGAGTGTTAATAGATGTGAAAACCAGATTGATGTTTATAATTTTAATTCAAACATGAAATTTCAAATTTTGATACTAGAAGTTCTAAGTTTTCATTTCTATCGGCAGTCTCTATAACTGTCCTTTTTTTTAATTTTACACACACACACACACACACATTTCATCTGGGTTTTTTTTATAAATGTCTAACGGCAGCTGGAATGCTGAATATGCAGTTTGTCTACCATTTAACAAAATGGCAGCAATACCTCAAGATAAAATTGCTAATGCAATTTTCTGTTGATCGTATTTTCGCAAGGTTACGCATGCTAGTTTAGTAGCTAAAGGGAATAAAATACGGACGCGGGGGAGTGAGTGAATATTAACGTCGCACTGTTCAGCTACATGAGGACTTTTGCCGACGGACCACGTAATTTTGGACAATGGTGAAGTGACGTGGACGACACCTGAGCTGATACCCCCTCTCAATTTTCCAACTAACTACCACACACTGACACAACAAAGTGAGGATGTTTCAGCTCTCGACAGATTTAACGTGCATCGCTGCCCTACACGGCGGGTCTTTAGTGGTACTGAGCTCGAACTCATGACATGCCTGCCATGATCCCATGACCATTGACCACTGGGCTACCGTAGCCCCATACGGACGCGGGACTCGAACGCAAAGCCATTTGACCTAATTCCGGCAATATCCAGCAAAATTAAGGAGTTCCTGAAAACCGAATCCAAATTCTCAATCCCAATCCGCACTTTTGGCGCCCCTGCTCCAGCAAGTTCCGTACCTGACGACGGGGCAGTACTATCATCCGGCAAAGTTACTGGAGTTTCTAAAGTCCGATTTCAGATACTTGTTCCCCCACCCAAAAAAACACCGGGAGCTCACTTGCATTTTAGCACACTCCAAGAATTTTAAGGTAAGCCCCTGCCATAGTTCGCATAAAATACGGTCGTCTGGTATTGTTTGACATATAACAGGAATTTCTCAATTGGATTGAATATTCGAATAAAATACGTCAAACTCACTTTTGCATCCCTACGTCTGTAAATTAGACCGACACCGCTATCTGTTCATATTACGGTCGTCCGGCATTATTCGGTAAAAAAGTTACTGGAACTCCTAAAATATCTGATTTCAAACTCTCATCCCCGCTCCTAAACGCACACAGGACTATAATTTCGACGCCCCAGTGCGTGCACATTCAGTCGCTAGAGGGAATGAAAATTCGTGAGCGGAAGTCGAAAGCGAAGACATTCCCTTCGAGTCATTAATTCTGGTAATATACTGCAAATTTATGGGAGTTTCTGAAATCTGATTTCAGGTTCTTGTTTCCAACGCCTTGACGCAACCGGGGACTACATTCGGCTCTCTGAACCGGCAAGTTCAGTCGCTGGAAAGGGGCATTACTGTCGTCTAGAATTATCCGGTAAAGTTGCGACAATTTCTCATATTAGATTCAGATTGCTCGTCTCAAAATACGCCATGGACCAAGTTTTCGCGCTCTAATGCCTTTAAGGCCCTAGCAGGATGTGTCTAAAAAATATGGTCGTCCAGCACAATTTGGGATTTTTGAATTCAATTCGAAATTTTTATTCCACGCCTCGAAATACAGCAGGCATTAACTTTTCATGCACCTTGATCTACAAAATCCACTTCCACAGGCACACACGCAAACCGACACACACACATTTTGCGAATTTTCCCGTTTCCCATATTCCACGCATTTCCGACAGTAAAATAATAATTACGTCAAAAACTGAGATAAAAACTATCCTATATTTTAAGTTGGACGAAATGACACACAATATGCAAAATTATGTTAGAATCGGTTGAGTAGTTTCGGAGGAGTCCATCGCGGACAAAAACACTGTGACACGTAATTTTTATATAAGATATATTTAATATTAATTTTTTGTGGTTCGGATTTTTTTTTTTTTTTTTTTTAAATATACTAATTTGATTTGTAACACATAAAAGTGGCTTTGAAAATTTTGTATTGTTTCCTGTGCATTTTCTCTCACGTTATTTTTCAGATCTATCTAAATAATTTCAAAATCAGTCGTTAAGAATTTTAGTTGCGAGTATATTTTGATTAAGATCTCAAGAACTATGGAGACAAAAAATCATGATTTTGTATATTTATAATGCTGTACCGAAATGACTTTGGATAGATTAGAATTATATAATTCACTTGTAAATATTTCTTGTCTAGTGTAAAATAGGCCCTTTGGATTTGGCCATTTTTATGTAGATGTCGTGGTGAGATAACGAATTCAATCTGGCATACTGTGTAGTTTGTAACTTTTGATATGTAGTCTTATGCAGATAAGGTTACGTGTCCTTTTTAATAAATTGCTAATGTTAAAAAAATAACGAATGTTTTCAACACGAGCAAGTGATTTTCAAATTAACAATTTCATTTCAAACTTGGATTTCATGCATAGAGGATATTTTGAACTTTTCTGCCATTTTTTCTTATTCGATTTTCCTGTTTTTCCTTTGACTTATCCTGAAGTGAGAGAATATTAACGTCGCACTGTGTTCACTACACGAGGGCTTTTGGCAAAGGACCTAGTAATTTTGAAACATGGTTAAATGACGAAGACGACACCTGAGCTAAATTTTTAGAGAAACTTTATAAAAATAACATTTTTTTTTATCTACCTACCATAATAAAAATACAGTCGGACCTCTACATAACGAAGTCGCTAAATCCCGCAAAAAAGTTTTTTATTTGGAAAATTCGTTATACAGAGGTTCATCTTTCACAATATACTTTATAAACCACATAAAACAAATATTTTAAATTCATAAAAACAATATATATTAAAAAAGAATTATTCACAAATGTTTGTAAATTAATATCTATTTATTTTATACACCGGACCACCAAAAAAAAAAAAAAAAAGAGCAAAACTACAAGGAAAACAAGAATGTCGAGGAATACACTGTTTTTAACATTAAGAACAGCAAAATGTCCACGTTCATGTGCAGTTTTAATGATATTAGCCTGCATTTCGTCAGGTACCACTAGTAAATCGGTGCCATTGACTGTTTTGTAAAGAAGTTTGTTTTTACGATATAGTTGTCATGCGGCGTTGTTTCTAGAAGCGTCTTTATTGTTGTTATTTGGTCATCAGCCTGTTGTGCTTTGAGAAATTGAAGATGAACACTATTTTGGATTAGCATACAATGTGGAGGTCGACTGAGAGCATCCACACATGAGCCATCTTTGAGCCTGTACGGTGTTCTATTGTATAATTAAATTCTTGGAGATAAAGCGCCCATCTGGCTATCCTGGGATTAAGCTCTTTTTACTTAGTGTTTTGACGAGGGCGTCACAGTCAGTAATAATTTTGAATGATGTTCCTAGTACATAGATGCGAAACTTTTTAAGTGCTTCGACCACTGCAAGGACTTCTAGTTCAAAACTAGTGTACTTTCGTTCATGGTCTGATGTCTTTTTTGACATGTAGAATACAGGGTGAAACTGGTTGTCATGTATGGATTTTTCGAGTAGGACTGCATCCAAACTATCGATTGACGCGTCAGTGTGAATCTCAGTGGGAGAATTTTGGTTAAAAATACTTAAAACGGGTTGCTGGGAAAGTAAGTATTTTAATTTTTTGAAATGCTGTCTGTTGTTCAGCATAAAATTGGAAAAGGGAGTCTTTACGAAGGAGGTCACTCAAAGGTTTTGCTATGGTCGAATATGAGGGTAAAAACTTTCTAAAATAGACAGTAAGACCTAGAAATCGGCGAACGTCTTTAATATTTTAAGATCAGGATAATTAATAACAGCTTTAGTTTTTGAAGGGGAAGGAAACAATCTACCGTTTTCTATAATATGGCCAAGAAACTCAATTTTATTATGTAAAAATTGACATTTTTTAAAATTTATTTCAAGTCCGTAATCACAAGCTACCTGTAGAACAATTTTTAGATATTCAAGGGCTTGGGACTCATTAGCAGCGGGAATAACGACATCATCCATATATGGGAGAACAATACTTTTCGAAATCAGATGTCGGAAAATGGCATTTATGTACCGCATAAAGGTGGAAGGACAAGTACTCAGTCCAAAAGGCATTCGTCTAAATTGATACTGACCATTGTGAGTAACAAAACTAGTAAATTTACGGCTCCTTTCATTTACCGTGACATGGAAAAATCCATTTTTTAGATCTAGAGTAGTAAATATTTTAGCATTTTGGAGACAATCTAAAATATCGTCAATTAAAGGAAGAGGATAGTTGTCTTTAATAAGTTTGCGATTTAAGCGTCTATAATCAATGCAAACTCTTGATTTCCCGTCTTTTTTCTTTACTACCACAACTTGACTAGCGTATAAGGGGATGAACACGGCTCAACAATTCCATTTTTAACCCATTCATCAACTTGAGCGTCCACTATATCTCGTTCAGCAAACGGCAAACGTCGGGGCTTATGAAATATCGGTTCGTCGTCGGTGAGAGCGATGTCAAGCTCAATGTTTACAGTTTTTGTTTTTAGGCGTGTATGTCGATAGCAGTTGTTCGACTTCAGCTCGATTATGTTGAGAAACATTTGGATCGATATCAAATGTGGGTGAACCGTCAGAAATCGTCATAATAAAATTTTCATTTGCATTATGAGAGGGCCTTAAAATTTGTGCAAATTTTACGCCTGTAGGCGATATATTTAGATGTGCTTGTTTAATTACGTCACAACCGATTATAAGGTCATAATTTGTACAAGAATTTGGTACAACAGAAATAGTAACAGGAAAAATTTGATCATCGATAGTAATTTCAGAATCAAAAGTTCCTATCACATTAATTCGCGAAAACCAAAACCTGTTAATAATGTGTTGGTTTGTTTCAGTGGCGGTGCATCTATATTTATGTAAGTAGAATTTCTTAATAGTGTTAAATTGCTGCCTGTGTCTACTAACCCGTTAAGTTTACGCCCAAAAATTGTTACGTCTTTACACATATTAATAGGAGAAGGCAATTCATGCACAGCATTTACACCAGAAGGTGGTGTAGAAATGCTATTTAAATTAGCTCGTCGGCATTCAAATGATTTGTGACCATAAAGATTACATAAGAGGCATCTGGGGCCACGTGAATGATTAGAACAAGATTTTGATAGATGACCTATATCATTACAATTAAAACAACGTTGGGGATTTTTAGCTGCGTCAGAAACGTTAAATCTTGTGGGTTTTCTTTGGAAGCTTTGTTGTTTAAAATCACGTCCTCGGCTTTCATATGAATGACGAAAATTTGGTGAATTAGAGGTATGTATTCCCATGTTTTTAATGACAGTTTCATAGGTACGTAATTTCTGCTTAAATTCGGAAAATGAGGCTGCACCATAGAGGATAATTTTATATGAACGAGGCCCATCAATTCCATTAATGACGTACTGGATAATTGATGCTTCGTCAATTTTTGAATCACATCTATTTGCTAATTCACGTATGGAATTAAAATATTGCATTAAAGTCTCGGTTTTATACATTTTCCTTTTTTCTAATTCACGGTGGATTTCTATTGAAGTGACTGAATCCGAAAATTCTTCAATTAAAGCTTTTTTTGAATGACTCGTATGTATTTAAATTTCTTTGTGAAAAAGAAATGATTTAGCAGTTCCACATACTAGACGTTTCGCGAAAATTAATTTTGAGAAGAACTGATAGCTGGGAATAAATCAAAATTTTCTTCAATATCGCGAAAGAAACTATTTACAGAATAAAAATCTTCCCCGGTAAATTTTCTACTAGTCGCCAAAATATCCCGCAATAAAGTCCAAAACTGGGTATTCATCTCTGTAAGGCAGTGCTTCTCAAACTTTCAATACTGGCGCCCCCCTTTTCAATCACAATTTTTATCGCGCCCCCCTTATACATTAGTAATGTACTGAATGCAATAATAATGCACTTTGACGCTAAAGCAACAATCTTTATTATAAACCGTACAAATTCATGACGTAAGTATTAAATTTTGTATATGTTACTTTTAAGCAAAAAAAAAAAAGTAATAGGATAATTATTATGTTATTTTTCCTTTCTCTAATTTTTAAATTGGAACATATTGCAAAATGCGGTGGCTGCTTAGAAGATAAAATATAGATACCAGCTAAATGTAGAAAAAGAACTCAGAGGGTCAATTTCTAATCATAAGCATTCCTTTGAAAAACTTTGCTCTGTAAGACAAGCCCATGGAAGTCGCTAATATTTATTAAACTTGTTCTTAATTTAGTATTGATTAATTAGTTATAAAATACTCTGTGCAGCACTGATACATTCAAAGTATACCGAGTGAAGTACCCGCTCTTTGCACGAGTTCATTTATAAGAAAATAAAAGATTATTGATAAAATCGCTTAATTGTAAGGAGAGTAAAGCCAAGTGTGCGACAATGTTTACAAAAATGTAAAATGATTTTTTTAAGTGATTGCTCAAATTATAATTAGTTTTAAGCGAACTGTAATTTTAAGCCTCAAAGAATCAGCATTTAGAATTGATGTTGAATAATGAACAATAAAAAAAAATTCTGATGAAGAATAATTGTATTATTTTTAATATTTTTAAAGCGAAACGACTTCAACATGTTTTAATCCTGGAGCAGGCGCGCACTCGATACTAATGGTCGAGCGGGGTTATTGAATCACCCCAATCCTTTTTTTATATTTATTTTTATAGTACACAATAAAAATCGTAATTCCAGTGAATAATTTAATTAAGAGAAAATATACTCACCCCTACTTTCAAGGACACAGAAAATATTTCGGAAAAAAAGTTATCACGCCGGGAACTCAGACAAAACAAGTACCTTAAGATCGTAAAAAAACGTCTGTCACTCCCAAAAAAGAGGGAGATATGTGACAAATATATTTTAGTTCACGTTAAGATTGTCAAACAGGAGGATAGTGTCAGGGCCATTGGTAACAATTAAACAGTTTTGTCAGAATTACCGATTTCGTGCACTCTGTGCTCGGCGTGACCGCTCCCGGATTAAAAATGTATTTATTACAATATGGATGTTCCAAAAAATGATGTAAAACGTTTTTCATTATGCTTGGCTTAGTAATCCTTCAAACTTCCCTAAATGAAAAAACAAATACATAAGAGCAGGGACGCAACTAACCGTATAAGCTCGAAGGTCAAACCGCAGCAAATACATTCTGCTGCCTACAGCTGATAGCAATAATATATAACAGTGATGAACTTTTTATCTTCCTAAAAATTTTTTTGATTATGGGTCTGGGTTTTGTCTTTCCTTTGGAAGAGTAGCATTTTCGCTTTGAAAAGAAAACGTTATAAAAAAAATCTCTCATCATGGGATTACATCAAATTGAATAAAACGTTTTTATTTGGTTATAGTATCAAAGGTAGCTAAAAATGAGATTTTGAAGTAGAAGCTTTTATTTTTGATGATGTAAAATCGCAGATAATATATATATATATATATATATATATATTATTTCCGTGTAAATTTGTATATTTTTTATTACGTCAGAAAGTATTTTGTTTTACTTCATTCTAGTAAATAAATTATTTTAAATCTTTTATTTTCGATATGCTCGCGCCCCCCTTGTAGGTTTATCGCGCCCCCCAGGGGGGCGCGCCCCACAGTTTGAGAAACATTGCTGTAAGGGAAGCTTCGTTTGAATAGGGTGGAAAAGTATTTTGTGTACAAAGAGATGAAACGTTTTGATGTGCCGGCATGAAAGAATAACCTTGAACGCTGGGTAGGGAAGCCTTACTGACCGGATGTTGAAAAGGGGAATGCTGGTCTGTCCCTTCCGATGAAAAATTCCTGTCTAACGTGATTCGTTTTGAAACGTGGTTTTTGAAACTACGTTTTCGCCTTCAGAAAAGGATGTCTCCGAATTATTTAATGTTAGTTGGAACTCATCTAAGTTCGTCAAAGCTTTAAATATACTATTGCATAAATTTTGCTCATTTGTTTCTACGTCTAAATGCAATAATTAGCGACTGAGATAAAATCAGGCAATGAGAATTCGGTTAAAATTTTTTCTTTGTGTTCTTCAACTCTAAACTCTTTAGGGAATGTAAAAAAATTTCTTATTTTATTTCGCGAAGAACGGTCAAATTCGGTGAATCTTAATACAGAATTTAATGTTTTTACAGCACGAGTTGTACCACATTTCAACGAATTAGCAATTATAGGAATATCGCGTAATTTAATTTTTTACAGGACATATCTTAATATACAAAATTAATCACTTTGAAAATTTATAGACGGTGCAAGGTTGTAATCAAAATTTCCTATCACACTCTGAGTTAAAACTACTAAATACAGTAATTTTAAAGCCAAAATAAACAAAAAAATACGTTTAATTAAATTTTGCCTACCTGGGGTTGGGGAGCAGTCCATACAATAAATCCAAAACCAGTTGAAGCACTAAATGAATCCAAGAAAAAGAAATTCCAACAGCAACACGTTTTTACGCTTTTTGCAATGTAGCGTCCACTGAAGAAAAATATTAACGCGTCTTAAAAATTTTCTCTCGTCTAGAGGAGATTTTCCTTAATATGCAAGAGAAAGGTCGAGCCCCCAAAATATGGGAAAATGACTACAACCTAAGGATGATAAATGATTTATTTAACAAGATGAAATATCTAGATTATATACTGAACAGCAAAGGAGAACGTCTTTCTCCTACGTCTAAAGCTTAGCGTCCCTAACGTCCGTCTACATATTTTCCCGTGTGTATTGTCCTTTTAGTCGGACATTCCTGACGGGGTGTGACGTCAGTGTGGACTGCTCCACCCTAAGTACAGGGGAGAGGTTGTCCATTGCACATATCCAACCCTACAATAATTTAATATTAAAATTGATGAATTTTAGGACATCTTCTAATATAAAGCCTCCAAGTAATAATTTTAAATATACATCATTTCATAACTAGAATTTCGAAACACACATATTATCACACTCGTCCTTAAATTTAGTTACTCATAAAATCTCTAAATTTTGTTTGGGGAGAAACGCTGTTTCTCGCATAATGCGTCTCACACTTTGCAATGTACCAAAAATCTCTTCAGGCGTATTTTTTTCTTGAATTTTTCTATCCATCCATTGCTACCTAGAAATGGAGTAACTTCATGGACAGACTGACGCCAGTCAGTAATCACGTGATTCCAACGTCAATAAACAGCACGTGCGATTTCATACCATTGGTTTTCCTATACGTTTGTTGACGTCATTCTTGTATCTTAATTTTATCTAATTAAAAACATATCATTGTATTTTTGCATTATTCAAGTATATATATTTGTTAGGAAATAATTTTAACTTTTATATAATTTTTTGTTTTATTCTAAATTATTTATCTAATTAGGTAATTGTCTACTTCCGACTAGTGTTAGCTGGCCTTTTTATTTATCCTAGTTCGGTTGGATCCTAGCATTTATAGTTCATGGTACACTTACGCATGACTCTTAGTTATTTTAGTTCTTAATTAATTTAGTAGTTATTTATTAAATAGTTTTGCGCAAGAATGGTTGACAGTATCGAATTAAAACTTTTTTAAAATTGTATGATTATCGAATAACACACATTGATATAATTTCTTTAAAAGAGCTCACACCTATTATTATACAACATAGTGTCAGTTAGGTGTGAATAATATAAAAAATGTCTATTTGTAATTTTAATTAATAATTCAGTCAGGAGAAAATATTTATTCTGAATTTTTTTCAATTTGATGATAATTTGTGGGAGGAATGTTTACAAAAATTAAAGAAATGTTTCTTTGATTTTTACCTTTCACACACAAATTATCTCATGATTTCTAAATTATTCTTTCCTGTTAAAATTTAATGTCATTTCTTTCTTTAAATTAAAATACAATATTCTTAAGGGGAATGAAACCATTACAGAAGGGGTAACAATTTTAGAAATGATTACATTTAATTTGATATGTTATTGTCTTATTTTTTGAAGTACATATCAAACTTGCAAAAAGTTTATTTCTTGAAGCCTGTGTACACAGAAAACATTAGTTAATATGAAAGTTTTAGATAAATAAAGAGAATTATCTTTTGGTAAAAGTGTTTTTTCCATCTTTTTTTTTTTTTGAAATCTCAGTGGCTACTTAAGAAGTATTTGTTTATCCATGATTTAACTACTTTCCTTTTTTGCACAAATCCTTAAAATAGTTTAATTCCTGAACTCAGTATTATGCATGTAAAGGTAATTAAGGATGCGAGTATATGATTCATATATATGTCTCCTGCGATGAAAATTGATTTTTTTACAACTTCATGAATTGCAAATTGTATAATAGTATGGCTTACCAATGGGGACATTAAACACTATGTGAAGCATTATAAGTGTCAGACATTTGAAATAATCCCGCAATTTTGGTTTGATTTATCAATACTATAGGAAGTTCTTAATTTTTTTTCCTTTGTACTTATATGCTACTAGCTGATAAACCTGTTCTTCCCACAGGTGTGAATTTATATATATAAATTATGTTATGCATGAAATTTTTCTCCCCCCACCAGTACTTCATTCTTTAGAAATGGTAAATAACGATTTTCTAAAATATATATTATATTTACTCGAGTTTACCTACCTACACTTAAAATTCAAGTGAATATTTTATTTCACTGTGGAACAGTTATTTGTTAAAAATGAATTTTTTGTTTACACAATGTATTGCGTATAAATACTTCATATATATTTTGTACAAAATTATGAAGCATTTAAAGCTATTTGAAAATGTTTCTAATAAAATAATATTCCTATCTTTGACTGTCTGATTTACTTAGTAATTATCCTTTAAAAATGTTAGGAAATTTTTTTAGAAATGATTGTATAAAGTAATAAAAGAAAATACAATTTCACTATTAAGTTAAAGAAATAAATCATATTTATATATAATTTTTAAAAAATATTCAATGTTATATGAACTTCACCTTTATATCTCGGCTACTAAATATTATGCATTGATATGCGACACTTGCATCACAAATTCAGATTATTAATGCGAGTATGAACTATATTAAAAATTTACATTACAAATTCAATAATTTTTTAATTGCCTTTGTATAAAGTGCTTATAACATGTTGAACAACTTGCTATAAATAATTGTATAATATTAAAGAATATTTCATCAGAAAAAATACTATAATTTTCACAAATTCAATTTAATTTCTTATTGAATTGCATACTTCTTTAAGCGCTATTGTTTATTCTCATATTAGAGTTAATATGAAAGTTTTTGATTAACAATAAATATTTATCCTTTGATGAAAATGAATCTTATTTTTATAACACAATGAATTGCAAAAATAAGATAGAAACAATTTAATACAATACGGAAATAAATAGTTGCATAAAATTTCCATTCACAATTTCTACTAGTTATGTCTCTTGACCAGATATTTATGTTTAGTGTTAAACACTTCAGTTCCATTTCATGCAAACTTAAAACTTACTTGGAGAAATGTATTGGCATTTTTTATTTTGTTATCACTAATATGTATCTAAAGTGTCCTTTTATACATAATTATACTTTAAAAAAAAAAAAAAGAAATTGATCATTATAATACACAAGAGCCCAAAATTTATCTTTGAAACATATGTCTCACAAAAATATCAGTGATTTTGATCAATTAACATCTTAACAATAATTTTGAAAAAGATTCTCTGTAATTCTCTTCGATAAATATCATAAAATTGATCAAAGTACTCATCTTAGGTCAATATTTGCAACAAACTCAATGCAACAAATTTATTCAGGACTTATATCATGAGATTTATTTTGGCAAAAGTATAAAATAAATCTAATCTCTATAATGATAAATCTACAAATTGTGCAAATACCAATAAATGCATATTCGTTATACATATGTAGTAAGAAAATTTGTATATGTGTGAGACAGGTTTTTATACCATACAGTCACTCTGAAAAACATGCGTTGAAACCACGCAATTATATTACAATTTTTTATTTTTCTAAAAGAATTATGAATTCAAAAATGACTTTTATTTTGGTCATGTAGGAGTGTGTGTGTGTGTGTGTGTGCAGGACTTTTACATTTAATATATGGACACAAATTTATATTCTACTATATACACATTCTAATTTAAAAATTTTAATGCCTTAATTTATTACCATATTTGGAATTCAATTCTCGATAAATCATATATTTCACCTTAAGTAGTGCAGCGAATAAAGATTTTTAAAATGTAGCACAATTTTTCTTATGTGTAATTTTAACAAATGGTAAATGATAATTTTGATTTCTAATGTTTGAAAGTGATTCTTATTTCATCAACTAGTATAAACATTAACACAGCTGTAATAAAGTAAGATATTTTTCCATTTCTTTATTTTTTCTCTTTCCCTGTAATATTGTAAAATTACTAAGTAAAATAAGTTTTATAAATATATGTACTTCTTTTTGATATACAGTTACTCCCAAAATTGAGGGTACACCTACTTTTAAAACGGGGATCAATGTTTAGAATGAAAAAAATTATATTAAATGAGGGAAATAATTAAAACCTTTAAGCATAGATGCGTTTATTAGATAATGATTCATTATTTTGAATAAAACAAAATATTTGATAGTTTAAACATACATATAACTTATAAAGAAAATTAACAGAAATTAATAGCCACAAAATTGAGAGTACATGCATCTATTTTCCTGCATAAATCATGAATAATAAAGAGTTAATATTTAGTAGCATAACCTTTTGCTGATATGACAGCTTCCAATCGCCGAGGCATCGATTCCACAAGATGTCTAGTGGTCTCGGGAGCAATATTCAGCCATTCTTCTTGCAAAACCGATTTCAATTTTTCCTTGCTTGTAATTGGATGTTTTTGCACAGCTCTCTCAAGATGGGACCACAGATTTTCGATAACATTTAAGTCGGGAGACTGTGGAGGTGTATTAAGTTGATTCCGACAAAAGTAAAGCAGCCATTCTTTTACAACAAGCGCAGTGTGCTTGGGGTCATTGTCTTGCTGGAATATGAAATTCGACCCCAGTCCCAATTTAAAAGCACTTTCTTTCAAATTATTTTGCAGTATATTAAGATAAGCCATCTTGTGCATGATTCCATCAATGAATACTAGCTTTCCCACCCCCGACGCAGCCATACACCCCTAAACCATCACCGACCCACCTCCGTGCTTCACAGTAGGAATTGTGTGTTTTGGGTGATGTGAGGTATTTGGTTTCGCCACACCATACGACGACCGTCACTGTCGAAGATGTTGAACTTACTCTCATCGCCGAAAATGACTTCGTTCCAAAACTGTTAAGGCTTTAAAATGTGTTCTTTAGCGAATTTCAATCGCTTGACTCTATTCCTCTTACCAATTAAGGGCTTTTTCGAGCTACTCTACCATTATAGCCAGCCTTTCTTAGGACTCTTCGTACCGTTTCTGCAGAAACCGATCGACCTAAGGTATTAGAGGTACTGGCTTCACTTTTAGGAGCACTAATTTTAGGATCAATCTTCACTTTATGTATAACTCTTCGCTCGGTTATAGAGTTCATAATTTTCTTTCTCCCTCTTCCTTCGTTATTTGCCAACATACCAGTCTTTTTAAATTTTTGGATGCAGTTAACACTTCGTCCAACTACTTTAGCAATATTCCGCTGGGATTTACCTTCATTTGACAGTTTAATAAAAAGTTTTCTCTCTTCGATCGTCGTTTCCTTCCGATTCTCCATTTTAATCAAGACATCAAATCACAAACATAAATTTGTTATCAGATAGCCTTTCTTTATTATAGATCTATTATCAAATTTCTATTTAAAAAATTACTGGTAGTTTTGCATAGTGATTAAAGAAGTGTACCTCAATTTTGTGACATTAAAATGGTGTTTTTCTTTCAAACCTTCATATTTTTGTGTTTCTCTCAATCAATTTCCATATCTTACATTTAATGTTATTTGGAAGAGTAATGTATGCATTTTGAATGTACAAAAGTGCGTTAACATAGCGTATTAATTTCTACACCTGGTGATCCGATGGTGAATTCGGAATTAAGTGTACTCTCAATTTTCGGAGTCACTGTATGTATGGTTTCATATCAGATTCTTGTGTTCTAATTTTTAGATAATTAAATGCTTAAGTACCTCTGTTAACTACTCTGAAGATGTGTAACATAAGTAAAATTTAAGTTAACTAAACATAATATGTTCTCAATATAACTTGATGTAAAATAAACAAATATTTGCTTTTAAATATTGTAAGTCTACATCTATCCAAAATCCTTTTTGAAGAAGTTTCATTTGTCTTACGGTGTTGAAAACATTATTCAAAGAGTGGTCAAACACATAAACACTGGGAAGATGCTATATAATCCTCATGCTTCACCATGCTATCAAAGCACTTTGATTTGTTATAATGATATTATAAAATGATTTTTTTTTTTCTAATTATCCTTTCTATAACTGATCGAGCAACCATTTCAGCAAAATAAGACATTTTAGAAAGTAAAATGTAAATCTTTAAGAACAAAATAATCGTACGCAAAAGTAAACAAACGACGCCATATTCACCGGTTGACGGAATCACGTGATCGTGACGTCACATGAATTTAGTTCATTGGTCGTATGCCAATGCTTTCACAAATTGAAGAGTTTTCTCTGTGACGAAAGATCCAGAGATAAGAACATTCTTATCTAGCATTGTGTGTATACACTTCAAAACTGCCTTGTCGACATCTTCATAGACACATGTTCTTAAACGTTTTGAACTACAATTCGATGAAACAATTTTGTAGCATATCTCAATTTTTTTTATAATAGTCGATAAGCTGTTATTACCAAATTTTAAAGCAATATTCTTTTTTTTACGCCTTTATGCACTTCTTGAAGAATTAAAAAACATTTCTTTTATACTCCAAGCACACTTACGTTTTGACATTTTCGAGCTGCAAGAAACGAAGTTACCAGTAAGACTGATCAACACAACGAATGAACGGAAACTAGTTCAAGGACACGGGACAACTCCACTGAGGGTGAAAGGGGATATCGAAGATGTTTCTAATGAACTAGATAGGGGGCGGGGTTAAAGGGTTGTACTTCTTGGATGGAAATGCCCAGAATTCAATTGCTCTCGGCGAGTTAGGCACCCAATAAAACCAGTTCAATATTTTTGGCCACCACGAAATGTGTAAAGACAGAATAACTTGAAATGTCCTGAAATACTTTAAAAATAGGGAGACAAAAAATTTAATCACAAGAAAAAGTTCGTTATATAAAAATACACTTTGCTATATGGAGGTTATTTCATGAAGAAAATCGTGAAATGTTCTTGTTCCCGGAAAAAAGTTCGCTATATAGAAAAATTCGCAATTTTGTGGTTCAACTCTAATTCTAATAATACTTAGAAAATTGAAAAGTTTTAAAAGAATCAGAGCATTCAAAAGCATGCTAATAGGAAAGAATTTGAGGAAGAATTACTCAAAAATACTTTAATAAAACAAAACTTATTACAATTGCATGCACATAAGAAATTGGATAGACCTAAGCAACAATTGATAATTTTAATATTATTGAATGTTTTCCTTTTTTTTTTTCTAATTAAAAGAGTTGTCACTTTGTAAATATAATTCAGAATATTTCTATAAAATGAAATATGTATATCAGAATTCCAAAAAAGAACTTTAATAATATAAAAAACTAAATGAAAATTATTTCAGCCTGATTTACTTTCGGTAATTCTGAAAGTTAAATCTAAGTAAGTTATAGAGAGTTTATATTTTAATTAGGCTTTCATAATTAGAATAGAAGTCAATATTAGGAATATATATTTATTTTTACCAAAACCGATTAACTCATCAATGTGTCTAAAAATCATTATTATTTCTTCCAAAAAAAAAAGTATTTAAATAACAATCGCTATATTGTTATACTTATGATTTTTTATACTGTTTACCATTAAACAGCCCCAAAATTTAGTGCCGTAGCATATACATTACAACTCTATAAAACATGTTTAAACCTAAACCGGTTGGCCACACCTTAAAATATTTGCATTCATTAGTTAAACTTGCATCTTAGAATTGGTATAAATTGTGCCATAAAAATCAATACATTAAAAATAGTATCAGCTTTATTCAATTTATTTACTGTGCTAATTTCATATCTATAGCTGCAAGTCCATTTAATGTTAGCATCAGTTTAATGAGACAAATGTACCCTATCGCACTTTTCTACAATTTTTTTTGAAATCAGGAGGATATTGCTTGTTGAAATTCTCATTGAAGCCTGTAAGTTAATGTCTGCCAACTGGCACTGCTTAACAATATATATTGACCCAAATATAGAGAACATTTTCGGTATTTACGTATTATCGCAACCTATTGGCAACATTATATGAAACGAAACACCTGGTTGCCAATTGCTGCGGCAATACGTAAGTACCCCATTTTTGTCTATTTGGCTTTCTGACCATCTTGGAAGGAAGCAAAAGAACCTTTTGTGGACTGCTGTTTGCCCACCCTTGGCCTTTAGTATTAATGGAAATTTCGAGGATGTTAATTTTGGATATCATTTTTTGCACATATTTCACATGGATTTTTTCCCCCATTAAGAAATTTTCCTTATTAGGCAGTATGAAATGTAAGCAAGCTTCTCAAAATAGAATTGAAAAAAAAAAAAAATTTTATTATTAAAAATCGGAAAGAACGTTATTAAATTTAAAATATTAGTACTGCATGAGCCACCAGTTGTATATCATCCCATTCAAAATCCTCTAAGATTTTAACTAATCACTGTTAACTGAATTACAAATGATTTAAAATGAACTGTGTGTGTGATATTCAAAGTCTATATGCAAAATATTATCTGATTTATTCTTGATTATTTATTCAAGTTCATTAATTTTATTTCTTGTATTTTATATAAATGTTACTAGTATTTATAAAAAAGGAGGGTGTATTTACTATTTTCCTTTTTGATGTAACAATGAGAGAGGGCACGACTAAGGAAATTCATTTGGGGTCGGGACTTGGTGTAATAGTAGTACTCCTTTAGGGTGTTAACCCTCAATGTAATTACGCCAAATGGCCAGGCAATTCGGAGAAGAAAACCTTCGAAATTCATGCTTAGCTTTTATACAATTTAATTTCAATTTCCTTCAACGATTTCGTAGTTTGGTTGATATATCGTCTGCATACTATGTGCGAGGTCTAGGTTTGATTCATCGGTCAACTTTTTTTTTCATTTTACTTAATTATTTTTAAAATTAAATTAACTTATTTATGAAAGGGTTTATTAAATATTAAATGATATTCTATGTAGTTATTTTGTATTTTATAAAGTAAAAAAATACTGTAACTATATAAATATTTACATTAAATTTTATATAAATATATTTTTATATTAATAAATGATATTTATAATAACTATTAGATGATATTATACATAAAAATTAGTTACAAATAGTTTTATATTGTGAAATAAAATATATTATAAATAAAATAATATATATAGTATAAAATAATTTACATAAAATATATTATATATATATATATATATATATATTATTAAATTATTTTATAACTTTATAAAGCATTTAATAAGTCCTTTTTTAAATAAATTTAAATAATTTTTAAAAGTTTATTTAAATAATTTTTAAAAATACATTAATAATAATAATTTTTAAAAAATTAATCATTTGAATAATAAATTAATAATTTTAATTAAAAATTATTTTAAATATTTTTAATTAATAATTATTCTTAAATATTTTTATTAATAATTATTTTAAATATTTTTATTAATAATTATTTTAAATATTTTTATTAATAATTATTTTAAATATTTTTAGTAATAATAATTTTAAATAAAATTTAATTGTTTTTACTTTATAAAATACAAAATAATTACATAAGATATCTTTTTTTGTTTAAAGAACCTTTCATAAATATTTATAAATTTTAAAAATAATTAAATGAAATGAAAAAAAAAAATGACCGATGAATCGAACCCAGACCTCAAGCATAGTATGCAGATAAAATATCAACCAATCTTTGAAATCATTGGAGGAAATTGAAATTTAATTGTATAAAAAGCTAAGCATGAATTTCGAAGGCTTCTTTCTCCGAATTGCCTGGCCATTCGGCGTAATTACATTGAGGGTTGAACACCCTAAAGGAGTACTACTATTATACCAAGTCTCGACCCCAAATGAATTTCCTTAGTCGTGCCCTCTCCTTGTAAGAAAAAAAATCTTTTTAGGTATAAAAAAAATGTATTATCATATCAAACTTAATGGAAACAAAGCAAATTATTTGAGCAAAATGCCATGATGTATTAAATATGCATGGAAAGATTTTTTTTTTAAGTCTGCATAAAAAAACAATTTTAACTTCATCAAACTTTACTTTTAAACGTATTTAAATATGTCCTATATTAGAAGTGATATCCATATGTATAGTATACCAGCAAATTAAACTCTATAAACAAAACATACAGCATAAATAATTCTATAATGAAAGCGATAACCATACATGAATCAAAACATACTTCAATAAGAAATCTACAAATGATTGAAATACCTAAAATAGTATTCCTTTTTATTTGTCAAAATTAATGTCAGTAGGCAATAAAAAGTCACTCTTCAAGAATGCAACACTAAAAAGTATACATATGCAAAAAAATAAATAAATAAAATTAAATTTAAAAAATTAAAAAAACTTCACACCTTCTAAGAGGAAAAAAATTGTTACAAAATGTTAGTTTTCTTACTTCAAGTCTATGTTGCATTTCACTTATGCTGAATCTAATGCATCAAAGTTATAACATGGTGATTCTATCACATACCTTCACCCATTATTTGCAAGAGCGAAAATGATTTTTAAAGTGATACTTTTGCATGAACAACTTCTAATGCTTAAGCTTTGCTGGGAAAAATCATTAACATTGAATTTTCAATATAATATAAGCTGTTATATAAACTCTATAATAAAAAAGTAACACCAAGAACAAGTAGTCCGATAGACAAAAATTGGTGGGTAGAAAGATTATGTACAGAATAGAAAATGATTAAAATTTCAGAAAAATTGAATGATTTATTTTAGAATTACATAGTTACAAAGTAACAAGCTCAATAAGGTGTTGATCCTTCTCTAGCCTGGATGCAAGCTGCCACACGACGTGGCATAGAGTGATTAAGCACTCTGATGGTCTCCTGCAGTATTTATTGCAAAATTTGCTCTAATTGTCTTGCCAAGTCAACAACATTCACTGGTAGATGCAATCGCCTTCCCATCACATCCCAGACATGCTTGGTTGGAGAGAGAGATCTGGCTGGCAAAGGAAGTGTTTGACAAGCTGTAAGATAGTTCAAAGCAACGCATGTGGTCTAGCCTTATCTTCTGAAAAATAAGGGCAAGGTACTGCAAAAGGAACAGTTGTAAAACAGTTCTCAGAATGTCATCGACGTACAGTTGTGCTGTAAGCTTGTCTCTAATGACGACCAAAGTGGATCGTCTGTCAAAAGAAAATGCACCCCTGGCCATAGCTCCTGGTTGAGGGCCTGTATGGTTTGCAATAGGGAAAACAGGATCGGGGCATGCAGTGCTGGGCATCTCCAGACATGTCTTTGATGATTGTTAGGATACAATTGGAAGCGGGATTCGTCGCTAAACACTACACGTCCCCAGTCAGCATGATTCCAACCTGATAGAGCCAAGCACCACTGTAATATGGCTCAACAGTGTGCAGGCGTGAATGGCAGGTTGCGTAGCTGTTGGTACGAGAGTAAATTTCGCTCTATCAGCTGTCTGTGAATGGTTATGGAGGACACTAGTATGCAGGTCACACGTCTGATAGTTGATAACGATGAATCAGGCACTGTGACAGCTGATCTGACAGTCAAACTGTCCTCCCAATCTGCTGTGGCTCTAGGTCAAAATGCTATCATCATGATACTGAAATCTGCCACTGTCCACCTATTCTTGCCAACACCTTCTCATGGCCACATCGCTTTGACCCATATGAGTGATTCTCCGATTTGCCCAACATGCCTCTCTCGATCAAATGATACAACCTCTTTCAAAATCTGACAGTTGCTCGAATCTTGTGGAGAGTCATTTTTCAGTTGTCAAAAGGTATTCTAAATCGCAATGCCACAGAAATTTCGATCATAAGATTGAGAATCGCTTCTTATAGACTTTTGCTGAGAGTGCAGTTCTGATGCACTGTAGCTCTCGCTATTCAATCATTGGACACCAAATTTTAATCATTTACACGTTCGGTACAAATGTATTTGCATACGAAATTTCATTACAATCGGGCAACTCCTTCTTGGTGCGTCGTTTTTTTTTTTTTTTTTGTTATAGAGTGCATATATATATAATCAAAAATCAATTTTTTGACATGAATACATAAATGTTTTTAAACTTACATCTCTGAGATTCTTATTACAGATGGCAAAAACAAAGTTTTTCCTTTGATCTGAGTAAGTAAATGTCTTTTAAATTATCCATTTAAAAGAAAAACTTTTGGCACTATTCACAAAATTTCTTTGGTATGAATACGTAAATGTCTTTTAAATTACCTTTAATCGAGAAAGCTTTGTTGCATATTTCACAAACATGAGGTTTTTCCTTAGTATGAATACGTAAATGCAAATGTAAGGAACCACTGCGACAAAAAGCCTTGTTGCATATTCCACAAACATGAGGCTTTTCCTTGGTATGAATATGTAAATGTCTTTTTAAATTACAACTTCGATTGAAAGCCTTGTTGCATACTTCACAAACATGAGGTTTCTCTTTTGCATGAATACGAAAATGAGAATTTAAATGGTCTCTTCGAGAGAAAGCCTTGTTGCATATTTCACAAACATGAGGTTTTTCCTTGGTATGAATACGAAAATGCAAATTTAAATGGTCTCTTCGAGAGAAAGCTTTTTGCATATTTCACAAACATGAGATTTTTCATAGGTATGAATACGTAAATGCGAATTTAAATTGCATTTATCAGAAAAGCCTTATTGCACATTTCACAAATATGAGGTTTTTCTTGGGTATGAATACGTAAATGTCTTTTTTAAATCAAAACTTTGACTGAAAGCCTTGTTGCATATTTCACAAACATGAGGCTTTTCCTTGGTTTGAATATGTAGGTGAGTTTTAAAGTACTATTGTCAGAGAAAGCTTTATTGCATATTTCACAAACATGAGGTCTTTCATTGGTATGAACACGTAAATGCACTTTTAAATTGTCACTTCGAGAGAACGCCTTTTTGCATATTTCACAAACATGAGGCTTTTCCTTGGTATGAATACGAAAATGTTTTTTAACGAACCACTTTCAGAGAAAGCCTTGTAGCATATTTCACAAACATGAGGTCTTTCATTGGTATGAACACGTAAATGCACACTTAAATTGTTACTTCGAGAGAAAGCCTTTTTGCATATTTCACAAACATAAGGTTTTTCCTTGGTATGAATACGTAAATGTTTCTTTAAATCACTGCATCGTAAGAAAGCATTGTTGCATATTTCACAAACATGAGGCTTTTCCTTGGTATGAATATATAAATGTACTTTTAAATCACTATATTGTGAGAAAGCCTTGGTACATATTTCACAAACATGAGGCTTTTCCTGGGTATGAATACGGAGATGTCTTATTAAATTAAAGCCTTTAGAAAAAGCCTTGTTGCATACTTCACAAACATAAGGCTTTTCATTGGACTGAATACTCAAGTTATGCTTTAATCTATTATTTAGAGAGACTGCCATTTGGCTTTTTCATAAAATTAAGTCTCTTATTTCAGGAAACAGCATACAAATTCCTTGTTAATTCAAAGTAAGGAGAAAAGAATGTGTAGTGGACAACAATTTATTAGAACAATTACAAGACTGCTTTTTTTAGAGTAATATTGAAATCAAAATTTTTGTTGTAATTGACAAATAATGCATAAAAGCAAGTAGTATTAAACATATTTGTAAAATGAAATCCACTTGAATATCAGAACTTTAAATGAAATAAGTAATCAGCAAACCAATTTCTCTTTAATTTGCTGAAAAGATTTAAAATGCATCTAATGAGAATGATTATGAAATTGTATGTAAGTGAAAATTTTCATTAAAATAAGATACTCTTCAGTAATAAAAAAACCTAAAAAAAGTACATCTTGAAGGAAACTCACTAATTTCTTGGAGGATAATTTAAAAGGAATATGAACCAACATGTTACATAAAACACAGAGCTTGAAGTATATGATTAATATTACACCAAACCATCTTTTAATTTAAGAATGATTGGTTTGATGTAGTAGCTTATCAAGACAACAGAACTGTGTGTTAAGCCACATAATTATAAGCAAAAGTTAATATCAAATGGGAGATCCTTGAAATTGCATAGATATTTTTCCTTCACACACACACAAATGGATATCTTAAAAACTAAAAGTTTTTAAAATTTGAAAAATACTGTCCAAGATTTGTTTGATTAAATTGCTTTTCTATCAGATATTTTATCAAAAACAATTTGGGAGATATGATCTTTTATGGAAAATCATGAAGATTCAAATGATAAGAAATATACAGACAATTTTTAAGCAAAGTTTGTCCCATAATTTCTTCCTGTAGCTCATGATGTATTGACCAATCCGAGGGCAAAAAAGGTAGTTTGAGATCTGAAAATCAGAATTACTAAAAAAACTTTTAATTTCCACTTAAGGAGCTTCCATGTAAAATATAGAAAACTTTACTTAAGCACTCTATAATTATGTAGTTGGTCTCTTTCTCTAAATAGTTTTACTCTTTTCTCAGACATTTTGAGTTTCTCCTTTGCCTCTGATTTTTCTTCCTTGAGCCAGTTTAATTTATGAATTCTGCAGGTTACTAAATTCTTCCAATTCTGCAAAAATAAAAAGTGAAGGTTATCAATATTCAAACTATGAAAAAGTATAAAAACAATTAGAACATATAGTTAAATCAAATAACATCATAAACTCCAACTTTAATAAATATCTGAAAATATTTCTATTGGCATTCTTTACCTTATTATATATACTATTCAAACATTCAATAGCATTGAGTTTTCAAAGTAAATATTAACTTAAAACATCACACAAATATATTTGGTTTCATTTTTATTTATTTACTATGTCTCTTTCTAAAAAAAAGCAGCAACTCTCATTTACTAAACTAGATTGATAACATTTACTTCTGAGAATGATTGTTACTCTATTTTTCCTGATGTAATAATAAACTCATAATCTTTTCATCGATTTTAGAACAGCATATGATTGTATAAACAGAGGATTTCTCATAAAAGCTATGAATGAATTAAAAATTCCTGAAAAACTTGTTGCAATTTTGTAGCTTTGACTATCAAAGAGAGAAACCAAAATTTAAGTATGCATACAAGGTGATTTCACAAAACAGCTTGAGGTGAAAAATGGAGCGCAACAAGGGGATGCCTCCTGTTTAATATAGCACTCAAAAAAGTTATTTGAGACTCAAAGATCAATATTAGAGGAAATATTTTTAAAAAGTCAGTTTAAATACTGGCTTATGCTGATGACATTGGCATTATTGCTTGAACTATACCAGCTCTCAAACAATCATTTATGGCAATAAAACAAATCACTAAAAGAATTAACTTATCTGTAAATGAAAATAAAGCTAAATATTTACCTTGCTAAAATTCTGACTTACAACTTAGTCACACAGAAATTAGCAATTAGAAATTTGAAAAAGTTGATAGGGTTGCTCATTTGGCAAAAGAGATAAATAATAAAAATAAATTGGTTCCAGAAATTTGTTAAATAATAATTGCTGCTAATAGACATTTTTATGTCTTGAAGAGTTATTTAAAATCAAGCTTCCTCAAATCAAGAACTGAATTGCTTCTTTACTAATGTCTTATAAGATATGTTCTGATATATGCAACAGAAACTTCTGAGACTTTGACTTTACCTGATGTGTAAAGCTTTGGGAATTGTAAAGAGAAAGATCTTACGTTGCACTCTAGGTGGAGTTTAAGTTAATAGATCATGGAGAAGATCTAATTTAGAACTCTATAAAATTTACAAACAATCTGATATTGTAAAATTCATTAAATTACAGAGACTTAAATGGGCCGATTATTTGGACAGATTGTATGAAGATCATTGCTACAAAAAAAAAATCTGTCTGGCAAAACCCATGGGAAATAGAACGTGGGGCAAAACGTAGCTAAGATGGATTGATTGTATCGTTAAAGATCTTAATACTGTAAAGGTTAAAAACTGAAAAACAGTTGCCAAAAGTAGAGATGCCTGGAGAATGTCAGAGCCCACACAAGGCTGTTTACCATAGAATATAAAATTTATAATTCCATGTAAATAAATGTTCAAAGGAGGATTTTGGGCAACTAAAAGCTCCTGCTTTGAAACATTCTAATTCTTAAATAATTAATTTATTACCATTTAGGTAAGTAAAGTAATCCAAGACTTAATACGCGAGTTTCACAAATTGACTATACATCTTACACTCGCTTTTTTCAGAATTAAAATTTTCGAACTTTGTTAAAAGTTTATTTAACAAATGTCAGACTATTGACAATTAGGTCATTAGGCTTCCAGATCTCAAATATTTTTTTACAGTACTCTTATAATAATATGGAACTAATTTGATATTGGGGGTAATTGCGCCACACACACACACACACACAAGCGGGGTAATTGCGCAATAAGATCGCGCATAGAAGCGTTTGCTGTAGTTGGAATGAAATCCAATATGGCGGCCTAACGGTATATAATTTAATGATACACAATAATTTTAAAGAATTGTTTTGAAATGCATTGAAATGTATTTCAAATAAAGGATATAGGAAGCGATTGAGAATAACCTAGATCAATCAATAAATAATGAATATCAATAATATATAATAAAAAGAAACATGTAGTAATAGTATTATAAGCAGCATATAATAATCTTATAATATTATTTTATCGTAATTATATATATAATATTCATTTAGTACAATTTAACAACAGTTATTAGAATTAATAATCACATAATATAATTTAACAGTAATTATAAAAAAGAATAATAGTTGAATTGTTAAAAAATAAAAATAATGCATAACTCATATTACATAATTATAAATAAATAACATAATAGCTATAAATTAACAAAAAATAGTTATGAATAAATAACATAATAATTATAAATAAACAACAATAATAGTTAATAAATAATTAATATTAATTATAAATAAATAAAATATGTAATAATATTTATAAATAAATGTTAAAATAAACAAATATAAATAACGAATATTAGATGATTATTAAAAAAGTAATAATTGCATTTTTGTATTACATTATAAAATAATTACATAATGTATGTTAAAATTAATTAAGAATACTAAGTACAAAGCAGTGAAAGATGCAATATGAAACTTGCACTGCAAGTTCCTTCAATGAATTGCATCAAACAAAGAGCGTAAAAAAAAACATTTTTAAAACATAAAATTAAACGAAAATAAATGATTTATAGCGATAATTAAAAGCGCAACACTTATTCTTCTGAGAAAAAAATATTCTAGTACTCAACTCATTTTAGAAATATCCATATTCGAAAATAGCACAAAACAGAAGATGCAAAAAGTAGAAAAATTACACTGAAAATGGTTAAATTTTTATTAATATCGTCTGAAATTAATAGGGTTACAGCGGGAAAACCCCGAATAAAAGTTATTTCTAATATACATTATCCCCATGGTAACCACATCGACAGATGATAAAAATATTAAGGTAACCATATTGTAATGTGTTATCGCTCATCTTGGTGAACATAAACAACAACTTGAGGCTACTACCCCCGATATCAAACTAGCACCCAAAAGGTAAAGATATGAACAATGTTAGATACATATGTGGAAAAAATTATACACATCAAGGTATTTTTTCATGTAACTACAAGTTTTATGAAAGACAGCAAATTTTGATTGAGAATTCTGGGTTTCGTTTGAAAAATTTATTTTTCCAGTATTAAGAGAGTACCTAAACAATATTTACAATATATGGTAAATTATTAATTTTTGATGTGTAACATCCTTCCTCTCAATTGCTGGATATTTGTCGGAGTGATTTCGTGATAAGGGACGGATGTGGGTAACAGGAAGTGACGAAAGCGCGCTAATTGATTTGACCAATGAGAGCGTGTGGTGTTTTTCTTCGCTACCCTCGCATTCTTCTTACCCATGCTAAAAGCTTACTTTACATCTTTCCACAAGCCCTCATCGTCTAGTAGTTAGAGAAGCCGACTTGAAATGAATTGTACTGGGTTCTATTCCCAGGATCTTGCTGCTTTCAAATTTGCTTTAAATCACTTTAATTTGCTTCAAAAATTATTTCTCTTGATCAAATTTAAATTTCCACGTTCTCTTTCCTGTTTTTCCTTTTTGTACTTTACTTTTTTATTAGCACATTCAAAACATTGATTTAGCTGTTACAAATTCTTGGTTTCTGTGCAAACAAGAAGCAATATCAAATAAAATTCCTCTAAAAATCAAAATGGATCGCTTAAAATTTAAGTTAGAGATAGTTGAAGCGTTATCAGTCTCTGCAATTCCACTCGCAAAAAGATCGAAACGTTATAATCCACCTGCTATATACAAGTCACAGTTTTTATCCTGGCTGTTCCGGGATAAAAGGCTTGACATGTATAGCCATTTTCGATGTGTGGATGACATTTCAAGGCCTCGCAAGTGCATATATGAAAACTACGAAAGCAAGTCGAAAACATGTTGTGAAAATGCAATGGTTATTTGTACTTGTCAAAAACAAAACAAATGATTTTTGCTGTAAATAAATAAAGAATTATAAAAGTTTTTTCATCAATAATTTCCTTATTCGTAACAATTTTAGTTGAATTAAGATTGTTTCTTCCATCAACTTAGAACTAAAAATGTATAACTCGTAAAATTACATAGGTGACCTGTTTCGCAGATAACGCTCAACCAGCATGATCGTGCGGGTACCTTTCATGTTCGGGGGGATTGTTTTAGTATTTTTCCCAGTGTCATTGGAATCCATTTAGTATTAATAACCAGAAGAATTTAATATTTAAAGATAAAAATATTTCGGGTTTTAAAGGGATATACCAAAGGTGGTTCTGCACTTTTAAAAAACTAACACTCACTTCCCCTGATTTTGAGAGGTGATTTTAACTTTAGCATCAGTTTGCCAAAAGCTGAGCCGCCCATAGCTTTTGGAATGATGAACTCAAGCACGAAATGAACACAAATCAAAATGTATCGACTACTAACAATGGTATTGTTATTAATGCTGTTTTTCAACGGTTTTTATATAAATATTTTGAAATCTCAAGTATATGTCATATTTTAGTTATCATAAGTCTATTGTCTCCACTCTTCCCCAAATTGAACAAGAATAATTATTTTTGATAAAATATTGCATTTTTTTACTCCTTTTGTTAATTAAATAAAATTTTCATTAAAGATATAGTTATTCGATAGAAAATTATTTCCAACCACACTCGATTCATTTTTTTCAGGATATAAGTTACAATTGCGTATTTACCACCACAACATGCTAGATGTTACACATCATATGCGACTACCGTAAGGCTCGTTTCTTTTTTTTTTTTTTAAGTATAACAGATTTTTTTTGTTCCATTAACAGGTGTAATAATTGAGCAAATAGAATTAAAGATAAGTACTTAAAAAGGAACAAATAAATTTTTGAACATTTTCTTTCTTCACAAAATTTGATAAATTTCATTTGCTATAATAGTCATCTTTTCTCCTAGTGGAATCTAAATTTCTATGGAAATGGCTATTATACACATAGTACCCTTTCCAGTACAGCCAAATTAAGGTGATACAGTTCAAATTGATTTTAGAAAGGCTGCTACTTTGAATTTTCAGGATATCATAACATAAAACTGCAATTCCATGTAAATTAAGGTGGCCAACCTTTTTTGGGAAGTGTCACTTTCTGATAAAAAAGACATTATGTGTGCCACTTCCAACTTTTCCAATAAACAAAAAAAAAGTATGAAAAGGAGAAAAAGTACTAATTATAGGTTTATTATAGGATTTTTGCAGAAAAAACACTTTTTTATGTAAATCTAAGTGGAAATTTGAGGATAATGTAATAAATTAAGACAAAATTACAAACTTGGATTTTTAAATAAACTTTTTACATGTTCAATCAGTTATGTTTGGTAGAGAATAAAAAAAAAAAAAAATGACTTGAAACATGTAATTTAAAATAATTATTAAATAGTCAATACTTGATTAATGTGGTTTTTGAATTTGTGTTGCTTCTTTTTACCAAGTCATCTATATTAGGATTAGTTCTTGAAATTATTTTGTTTAACGTGGATATCAATTAATTTTCAGCTATTTTTTTTATCTTATTATGTTCAAATTGGAAGATATTTATTTGTTCACAAACATATTCTGATCCAATTCTACAACAATGTCCAAGAGTCAGTTCGTGTAAATTTGGAAAATTACTTGTTGGTACCAATTTCCAAAAATTAATATAGTTCGGATCATTTGCAGGTGAAATAAGTTGCGTATATTTGCTCTTTTAGTGTGGTACGGTGCTACACATCAATAATTTTGGTTTCAGGTGGGTCACAATTCATGTCTTGCAGAGAAACAAAAAGGATTTGTGAAAAGATCAAGATTTTTTTATAATTTGAAAATTCTTATACCTAGCACTGAATGAATCCTTCAAAATGTAGAATAGATTTTCAACCATCATAGCTCATAAGATTGTTAACTTTGGTAGATAGTTCCTGAATTATTGTGAAATGTGTTAATCTTTTTTCTCTGAAACAAAGACAAATAAAGCTAAAGTTTGTTTACCAGTAGGAGGAGAAATTTTAATCTAAAATTTAAATTACATAAATGCCCCATAATATTGGTAAGGATAACTAAATCTGATAGCCGATCTACATTCTTGAATGCAAGCACTTACTGGGCAGTTCATTTATTTCTTCCAGATGTTTTAAAACACGCTCCTGCAAATCACAAAATCTCGCAAATGCATTTAATTCAGAAAGCCAGTGCTAACAATGAAGGAGTACTTACTCTATATGAAAATTTTCTGTTTTGATTAAATTAATCAATGAATTTAAAATAAATTTTGAAGTTTTTTTTTTTTTTCTGAGAATATCATATTTTAATATAATTGTAAAAAAATAATTATTTTTAAATTTTTGTAAAAGTTTTTCAACAAGTCTTCTCATGCCACACTCTGTGGCACGCATTGGCCACCCCTGATGTAAATTAATGTTTAAAGGAGGATTTTGAAGACAGGAATCTTATAAACAGTACAAAGTATAAAGAAAGGTCTATGCAAAAACTAAATGAAGAAAAAACTCCAATCCCATTTTTATATTAAAATTCTAAGATAATTAGTTTATTATTATAACAATAAGTACAGTACTCCATGATCTAATTACTAAATTTCAGGAGTTGGTTATATATATTTTTTGAATGCATTTTCAAAGTAACCTAAACTATTTAAACTTTGTTAGAAATAGTGAATGAAATTTTAGTGTCATTTTCTGGTACAGTACAGTCCCGATAATCCGAACAATATCGGACCGACCCCTGTTCGGATTACGTGATTGTTCGGATTAGCCGGAGTAACAGCGAAATCACTATTTGAACTGGGAGTACGGGTTATGTTGTACAATTTTTCATACTAAACATTAGTGTTCTGTTCTGTAGTTTATTCCATTTTAAAATTTGTACCATAACTTGATGTACAGTGCGTGAATATTAAATAAAGAACTGTTTTGAATTAAGGTTTATACTGTTTTATATTGAAATATTCACCGATTTTCGTCCTTAAAATTATAAAAAATTTTCCGCGGAGCCGTTCGGATTAACCGGATGTTCGGATTAGCGGGACTGTACTGTATTTGATTTCCTCTGAGGTAACATGTAAAGTAAATGACATTGTTAACTAATTTCAGAGATAATTCTTTTAACTGAAGATTTTAAGGTATATATTCTAAAGAAAACTTGTAGAATAAAAAAAAAAATAAAGTATCAATAAAACCATCACTGAATTCGTAAGAATACAAATTAATCAAATTTGTGATCTAAAACAATTATATTTGGAAATAAAAACTGATTGTGCACTAAGACTTACTTAGAAACATCACAAATATATTTGATACACATATCCCATTTCTAACCAAATTCGAGAGAAGAAAAATGATATCAGAATTGACATCCTACTTGCCTTACTTCCCCTTAGAATTTTAATCCTTAACTAACATTAGCAACATGTTATCTTTGCGTGGATCTTTATTGGCATCAGGCATCATATTCGCAACATTAAGGCTGTCTTTGGCTAATTTTAAAGATTAGGGCCCCCATTGGGGATATTTGTTCAGATATTAAAGTACTCAAACATTATTATATTCTGGCTTCACTAACCTGTAGAGAGAATCACTTATTTTATTATACTAATCATTTCTATCTGAGTTGACACATTTTTTTCTTTTATAAAATTTGTTTTGCATTTTTTTCCCTGAACCATAATGCTAAATGAGCTATCCCTTCACATGTTAAAAGGAAAACTAATTATTCATGAAATATTTTGAAATTTTAAGAACACTATATTATAAACAAATGCATGAGTTTCAAAGTTACCATTTTATATAAAAATTGATGGTTGACATGGTTTTCAAAACAGTATGAAAAGACGAAATACCGAGGTTTCTAAAGTGGACAACATAGGAAACTTTTATTCAAAAATAAGAAATTAAATGCAAATTCTTTCCGAATTTCGGACTTCCATAGCATGATTTTCTATCAATCCTTCATTCATACAAAAAACAATCATTACTTTCTTACCTTTTATTCAGAAGAAAATCCATTTGTCATGTTTTTACGAAGAAAATGCGATTTCTAAAACTGCTTTCACAAAAAAAAAAAATTGTTGCTTCTAAAATGCAACAGAGGGGAATCCAATGTGAATGCTTTAGGCTGATGAAATAATGATCTACATTTTTCTCAAACAAATTATTTTTGTTCTTTTTGTGAAATTACTTCCCCTCAGGTGTCTCTGGACAGCACATTTATTAATACAAATACGAAAATAACGATAACGGATACTGCACACAGCAATTCTGACCCCAAAGCACACAGTGACCGATCAGCTAGTCAACCCCGTAGAAGGTATGCGTAGGTGTGAAGCAGGAAAACACGCTTGGGCGGGTCACTCAGTTATCCATCCGCCAGAAAAAATAGTCCACTCGCTTCACCCCAACATACCCCTCCTGCAAGTGATACATTTTTTTCAAACAATACAAATATTAGACACATACACACACAATACACATAAAATATAACAATAAACACAGTGACATAAAATCAAGAGAGTAATGAAATTTTTTGCATTGAATATTCCAACTTTTCTATATTCATGGCTTTCGTAAGGAAATCTGCAATTAAAAATTCTGTGTTCGGATATATTCTAATTTGATTACAGTATCTTCAATTAAATCCTTTATAAAATGAAAATGTAAGTTCATAATAAGTAAGTTCAGTAAGTTTATTTGAAGGACTGGTACCCTTAATCCACTGAATTGCTGCTTGACTATCTAAATTTAAAGTTACAGCATTATTTATAAATTGTTCACATTTTAATTCAGTTAATAAATTTACAGTCCAAATTATATCTTTACAAATTTCAGAAATAGAAAATAACTGCTTCGCATGTTGATAAACTAACACTCTTTTGTTTACAACATTTCCATAAAATTAATGAATATTACCAAGTAAAACTACACCTCCAGAAAATGATTTTCCCATTTTCTGCATTTCCCAACTAGCATTTAAAATACCAAATTCTTTTTCATAAAACAATTTTTTTATCTTTTGAGCCCATCAAATATCTTGACTCGTTTAATGTAATGTCTCTCCTCTGGATTATGATTAAATTGGGACAAATAAGACGTTACAAAAGAAATATCAGGGCGAGTTCTATTAGCGAAATATAAAAGTTCAATTAATTCCTGATACATAGTAATATCAATAAATTCATTTGTAGAGGGAAAATTTTTGTCTTCCCCTTCACAATTGGAGTTTTGACACTTTTACAATTTTCTAAATTATGTTTGACTAATAATGAATGAATTAATGTAGTCACACTGGGATAAATAAATACCATTTTCACATTTTTCAATTTCCATGCCTACAAACTTATTAGTTTTGTTTTCAACCACTTCAAATACATTTTTAATCCTACTAACAACATCTTCATACATTTTATCATTGTTACAAAAAATAGCTAAATCATCTACATACATACATAATATAAGAACACTTTCATTATCAGATTTAATAAAAACACAATTATCAGAAGCTAATTGTTTTAAACCAAAATTGTCTAATTCACCCTTTATTTTAATATACCAGTTTCTACCAGACTGTGGCAAACCATAAATACTCTTTTTCAATTTACAAACTTTGTCATCTCAACAATTAATTTTTCATAACCAGGAAGGGGTAACACATACATCGTCTCCTCTAAATCACCATATAAGTATCCAGTTTTTACATCAAAGAAATTAACATTTAACTTTAATTTAGCTGCAAATGCAATTAACAATTGAAAAGATTCAATATTTACAACTGGTGAATACGACTCTGAATAATCTGTTTTTAATTTGATTAAAACCAGCTGCTACAAGCCTTGCTTTGTATTTCATATTTTTCCCAGCATCATCTTGTTTTAAACTATATACCCATTTAGAGTTTTTATTAATTTTGATTTTGCAGGTTTTTATACGATTTCCCAAACTTTATGTTTATCTAACAAATCTAATTCATTCTCCATTGTTAATTTCCAATTTTGCCAATTAGCACTATTTTTTGCCTCAAAATAAGAGTTTGGTACATTATTCACCAAATGAACAGACATCTGCTTAGATTTTAGTCTTTCCGATCTTCTAACAGGGATTTGATTTTTTACATCATTCAATTCCAGTAACGGGAGTTGGATTCTGCCTGTCTGAGGCAATGACGTGGTCTGAAGGGGAATTGAGTTATCATTCTCAATTTCTATAGAAACATTAATATCAAAATTAGACAATACTCCATTATCTGTATTTTGATTAATTTCATTTCTTTTCGAAGAAACTTCAAAAACGAGTAAATATCCCATGTTTCATTTTCAATCTCACCTAAATATTTACTACCTTTTAAAGATTCATTGATATTAACTGATCTCTCCTCAATTACTTTGATTTTTAATATAATAAATTCGATATCCCCTAATTTCTCTAGTATATCCTAGCATAATTCCACGTCTTCCTGGAGAACTTCAAAAATTTATTTCTCAATACTTTCGAAATGTGAAAATAGGCGACACAGCCAAATTTTTTTAGGTAATTTAATCTTGGTTTATTACCTGTCCAAATTTCTAATGGGATTTTTTCTTTCTCTTTTCATGGTGTAACATTAGATACTCTTGAGTACTACAATAAATAGCTTCACACCAAAATTTTAAAGGAAATTTACTTTCATATAATAAAGATCTAGCTCTTTCTGCCTTGCCATTTGATTCACTATTGTATGGAATTGTTTTTTCATGAAATATTCCTGAATTAGCCAGGTAAGTATCTAGTTGTTCATTTACAAATTCTAACCCATTATTAGTTATCTTTTTAATCCTTTTATCAGTTAAATTTCATATTTGGCTTTAAATTGAGAAAATATATCAAACACTTCATATTTATTTTTTAAGAAATAAGTTAAGTACATGCCAGAAAAATCATCTACAATTACCATAAAATATTTTGCACCACCATACGATTCGATACTAATTGGACCACACAGGTCGGCATGGAGCAACTCAAGAATTTGTCAACTTTGATTTATATCAATACTATGATGAGTTTTTCTGGTTACTTTACATATATCACAAGTTTCACATGTGAAATTATTTACATTATCAATGTCAATATAATCTTTCATTTTAAGCATATATTTACAATTTAAATGACATAACCTGTTATGCCAAATTTCATAATTATTAGTAGATAGGTCAGAAATATAACACTCAGAATTATACATAGGTTCTAATTTAATTTCTAATCTACCATTATTTTTAAATGCTTTAGTTATTAATTTATCATTTTTATCATATATCAATACACATTTATTTTCTGATTTTATCTTACAACCTTTATCCATTAAACATGTTACAGATATATATATATATATATATGTATATATATATGTATATATATATATATATATATATATATATATATATATATATATATATATATGTGTGTGTGTGTGTGTGTGTGTGTGTGTATTCTTAATTTTTTAAAAAATTTATATGTTGATTTACTGTTTCATATAGTGGAAATTAACGCTTCTCAAAATTTTTATTCAACATTTTTTTGCTATTATAATCTATATTCTTAAATTTAAAAAAAATAAACAGGAAAGTAAATCTAAATTAGCTTAAAGCAAATGAAAAATAAGAATTCTTGCCTTTTTCTATTCTCACATGCTTTGTCATATACCTAAGTTTATATAGATGACTTTCGTAAAAGACGAATAAAATATTAAAACATTATTCTGAATATAAATAAATATCCATGAAAAATTCTTTGTGCATTATAATGAAATGAGGTTTAACCATTGGTAGTATAAGTATATATATAAAAATGAGTTATATAATAATAAGTGCAATTAAAAAGAAAATAATTAAATTTTCATGATCAAAGTAAGAAATTTGTCTAACATTATACAGAATCTTGAATCGAGTAACAGCCTATTCAAAATATTTACATCACTCTCCTCAATCTATACACCTTAATTAATTTTCCCCATAATCCTATTGATTTTATTTAATGTTACATAACTGAATGATATAAAACAACACTTTTCCCAGATAATAATAATTTTATTTAACTAAAATTAATCTTTATATGTATTGAAAAATTTGATCTTTAGTTTTAATATATAGTGCTTTACAATATCTTTTGTTACATTATACATCACTATTAATATCCTCAATTTTAGAAAAATCAAAACTATATGAATCTCTATATGAAGACAAATAGTAAAAACAGTTGAACCATATACATGAAATCGGTCAGGAATTTTTAAACCAGTTATACAAAAAACCCTTTTTACTGGTGCAGTGATAGCCATTATGTTGGGTTTTTATTTCAATAGGATGAAAGAAATAATTCACATTAGGTACATAATTCAAACATATATAAGTACTGTCATAACTTATATAAATATAATAAATAATAATATGTACAAATAGTTATAACCCTAAGTATAACCAGTCAAGATAGCATTAAATATAAGCCAAAATAGAATAGCAAACTCTTGATCGAAGCAATCAATATATATATGAATAAAATAAAGACAAATGAGTAGCCTTGTCATTCAGGAATGATTTCAAAAACACCTTTCAGAAAATTCAAGAATAGGTTTTCATTTTTTTTATCTTTAAATTATGTCAAAAGTTTTGCTGGCTAATTAAGTACGGTAAGAAAAATATTCCAAAAGAATAATATTTATTCAAATTTTTATCTTAATAATCTTAAAATATGTGTGGAATATTGATAAAGTACAAATATTTTCATACTATTGAAAAAAAAAAAGAAAAAAGAGAGAGAGAGAGAGAGAGATATATATATAAATGTTTACCTTACATTTTAATCATAATTTGATTAAAGTTCTTACTAATGCATTTTATTATCTTTATATTCTGACAAAATCTTTTCAGTTAAATATATATATATATATATATACAGTCGACTCGATAATTCGAACTTTCGGTAATACGAACCTCTCGCTAATTCGAAGTATATGCTCAGCCTCTAGAAAAACTCTTGATATTTCGAACTAAAACCATACGTTTTGGTACTCTCAATATTTCGAACTAAAATTTGTGACTGGCCAGACTACAACAGGCGATAATTCGAAGTTATAAAACTCTTGACAATTCGAACTTTCAATATTATGAAGTTAGATTCACTTCCTGTACCTAATTATCTCACGAGCGTTTTTTTTACTAAACTTATTTTCAGTTCAAATTGTGCATGTTGATAGAATAACTATACTTTGTTTATTATATTTCCGGTATTTGCTAAGCAGAATTTTGATTTATTCCTAAGCCATCTGTTTCTTCTTTTTTCGTTGATAACCTAGGTTCAGATGGATAAAGGAAAAACCTGCTTTCTTTTTTATTCACTGTGCAGTAATTAGTGATGTTTCCTTTTACAAGTATTGCACAATAATTTTGATTTTCGTTGAGTATTTATTACTAATAATGAGAGTCACATTTAAACAGATTTTCTCCACATGCCATAGTTGTCGACCCCTGCTATTAAGTATATCCTGTAGTTGAGTGTGAACTGTGAATACACTTTGTGTTCATTTTATATTCCAAATTTTAAATTAAAAATATTATTTTACTAAAGTTGTGGTGATTTACGTTTCCTACCTGTTAATTTTGATATAAACTTTGGGCCACTACTTTACACTTCACCTCAGTTTCGACTTATCACGAAAGGAACGACATGTCTTCGTTTAAAAAGTACAAGTGCTTAACAATTTCTGAAAAGAAAAAGGTGATAGAATCAGTTGAAGAAGGTGAGAGGAAGGTAGATGTAGCCAAAGCATTTAAAATTCCACTGAGCTCACTCTCCACTATTCTGAAGAATAAAGAGAAAATCTTTAGTGCATCTTTGAGTAGAGTGAGAAAACCCGTTAGTAAAGGTAATTTTCCACGTCTTGAACAGTGTTTAGTTTCATGGTTGAGACAGTGTCGAGGACAGAATATTCCGATGGGTGGCTCTCTATTGAAGGAAAAGGCTAAAGCATTCGCCAAAGAATTAGGAATCTAGTTTTCGGCTAGCAAGGGATGGCTTACAAATTTTAAAAAAGGAATGGAATAGTCTTCAAAAAAATGTGCGGGGGAAAGCTCAAGTGTTGACATTAACGTTTGTTCTAAGTAGCAGAACTCGCTTTCGGATCTAATAAAGTATGAACCACGTAACATTTTCAACACGGATGAAACCGGACTCTTTTCAAGTGTTTGCCAGAAAAAACATTTACATTCAAAAAAGAAAAATGCCGTGGAAGAAAACATAGCAAGGAGAGGTTAACTATTTTACTGACTGCAAACATGGATGACTCAGAAAAGGATTACTCCTCTCGTCATAGGAAAATCTGCGAAACCTCAGTGTTTCAAGGGCATAAACTCGTTCCCTACCAAATACCGCTCAAACAAGAAGGCATGGATGACCACCGAACTCTTTAATGAATGGTTGGTCTCACTGAACTCTGATATGAAAAGAGAAAAACGACATATTCTCTTATTTTTAGACAACTGTACTGTGCACAATAATGCATCACCTTTATCAAATGTGAAACTTCAATTTTTTCCCTCAAACTCAACCTCAAAACTTCAGCCACTCTCGACCAGGGCATCATACATAATTTTAAAACTTTTTATTGGCGTGAAGATGTTAAAAGCGTTTTGGATAACCTCGAAAATCAGCAGAATGTAACTACTATTTCTATTTTAACAGCTTTGATTATGATTGACAAGGCTTGGAGAGCTGTTACTCCTTTGACAATTCACAGCTGTTTTAAAAAGTCAGGCTTCCCCTCGCTGAATCTGGTTGATGTGGACAATACACTCACTGAATTTAATGCTGAACCATCTCTTTGGGAAGCTCTTCCAGAACAAGATTTGATGTTAGACGACTACAAGTTGGTTGACACGGACATTGCTGTATGGGGAGCTCTATTTGATGTTGAAATTGTGGCTTTGGACCACAATAATACAGAAAGTGATGAAGACGAATTGGAGGAGTTGACTCTGGCAACTGTCAGAAGCTAAAGTGTCACTAAACTAACTACGCAACTTTTCCCTTCAAAATCATGTTGATGCAGACATTTTACAGGCTTCATTTGTTCTAGAAAATCTATTGACAAAGTTAGATTGAATGCCTTAAAACAAAAAAAGATAACAGATTTTTTCGACAAAAGGATTAATTATATATAGTATGTATATTCTTTTAATAGTTCTTTTCAAAGCATAAGTATTCTTTTAATACAGGACTTTTAACTTCTGTTTTATTTTTATACTGTATAAAATGTGCTTTAAAAAATTATGCACAATTTTGCTTTATTACATAGGTTTAAATTTAAATGTGTGTTAGAAAAAAACTTCTCTTCGTGTATTTTGAGTTTTTCCTACCCTCTTGATAATTCGAAGTTTTTCATTGGTCCCTCAACTTCGAATTATCGAGATCGACTATATATATACATATATATAATTTTATCTAGAAAATTTGAATAAAACATTCAATTTCTTTCATTTCCTTCTAAGCTCAAAACTTTCCTTTACAGGTATAATTATAACTATAAATAACATTTTAAAAGCATACGCAATTAAATTCTCATGACTACATCAAGTTAATAATCAATTATTAGAATTACAGCATAGAACTCAAAGTATATAGCAAAAGGTCACCATCTTTTTTAAAAAGTAAAAGAGCAAAGGTAAGAAAAACATACATTTACACACCTAACACTTCTAGCAGGAACTTTTAGCTGCAACTGCATCTGTTTATATATATATATATATATATGTGTGCATAAATTTCTTCACGACCACAGCAAACTGTAAAGAAATACACCAAATTAAAAATATAATTATTATTTCATGTGAAAACCCTAATCAACAAATATCCAACTAAGAAACTCTGTATCACAATGAAATTTGATTGGCAATGCTGCATAGATTTAGGGACAATTTACACTCGTGTTAAATAAAAATAATGAAACTTCATTTTCAAATGTCTTTTAGGAGGGTTTAAAACACATCAAACTTTTAAAAATGAACAGAATAGCCAAGAAGTTTACTTTAAAAACTTAAAAATCGTTAGAAATGCATATACGAATGAACAGTGTGCTCCTAAGAAGATATAATTAAGAATTTCATTTAAAATAATAAAAATTAAATCACAAATGGTATGTAGTATTCAAGCCATAGGTTACTGCTTTATTGTAGTTTCTAAAAAATAATTCAATACTGAATCTCATGCACCAAAGTCAAGAATGATGTTTACTTTACCTATATTGAAATACATAAGCTGCAAAAAAAGGCAGTGTCATACAATAAAAGTTATTCAAAATTCATGATTTGAATTCTTTAAAATAGTTTAAAAAATCAAAACTATTCAATTTTGTAGAACTTTCTTAAATGCACGAATATTAAGTTTTAGCAAAAGAACATAGATGCTACATCTGCCCACAAGGAAAAAGTTGGATCTTCAATGTATTTTCTGTTGTCAAATATTTTTTTATGAAATAATATATCTCAACGATTATGTCTTTTTTTTTTAGGAAAGAACATGATATGTCTTTGGAAAGGAATAGCAATTTCACAAAATGAAACTATCTAATTATCGGATCATTCTTATTTCCCATGACTTGAGATGCACATCAAGTTATGTAACCAATATTAATTAAATATACATTATTCTGAATAATTATGAAAATTCATATTTTTGTTACAATGAAATGAGGCATGATAGGTATAATTAAAAATTATAGAATGTATAGGATCAAAATAAGAATCTTTGTTAATATGATTCAAATTCTTTAATAACATAACACAGTATTCTCATATAATTTACATCAAGCTCGTCAAAAAACATTCTTCATTTGATTTTTTGACTGTGAACCATAGATATTAATTAATGTTACATTCAAATAAATTTCAATTCAGCCCTTTCCCAAATAATAATAATATTAAAAAAAAAACGAAAATATTTACAAAACAGTAATTCTGATGAACAGCTTTATTTATGCTTTTAAACTTTCTTTTTTTTTACCAGATACTGCACAATTGATACACTTTTAATTTTGGAAATATTCAAAGTACACCAAATTTGTTTATATGTGTACAAAGAGTGAACTAAACACACTCAAAATCGGCCAGGGTTCTGTGAGAGGTTATAAGAAAAACACGGGATCTTTTATATTGTCATAGAGGTGGTCATTAAAGTGTTTTTTCATGTCAATATAACATGGAAAAAACCAATGTAACTAACATTAACACATTCTTAATTCTAAAACTGGTACTATGTATATCATCATTTTTTATAATGCATCTTTTTTAATTTGTAACCTTGTTATTTAGAAATGATTTAGAGAAGAACAGTCAGAAAAATTAAGCTTTTTCAATCTGTTCATTTAAGTTTACAGTGATATAAATGTTTAATTGTCTTATAAAGTATAGTAAAACATGTATTACAAAAAAGTGAGGAATATTTCTTCAAAAATGTTTCATTATACTGAAACACGAGTTTTACATGAATACCTTATGAATATTTTCAATATGTTGTAAATATAGTCTCCCATTTAAATTTTAAAATGAATTAAGGTCTTATTTAAATGCTAAATTATATTCATATTCTGAAATTCATTTTGGATTTGACAACTAACGGAAGTTTATCTTTCAATTACGAAGGATTTATTCGATTTTATTCAATCAGCTTCTAAGTCCAAGTCTGCTTGTTAATACCTTTTTAATAACAAAATTTATGTTATGTGTGTAGTGTTTCCTCCCTTC